>JALBCY010000297.1:0-234495 GCA_023079485.1 Archilochus colubris | reverse complement strand
AGCTCGTACTAACTAATTAACGGGGGGACTCTGCTGGGTTCTGGGGGTCCCCTTGTTTGGGGGGGTTTGGGAGCCTCCTCTGTGGGCTCTCTAGGCGTAGGACTTCACCCCCTGAGGGTCGCAGCAGCCGGGGGAGTTTTGGGGGTCCTGAGCCCGGTGGGGCCATGGGGGTTGTGTCCCCTATGGAAGGGGGGCACGTTTGGGGTGTTCTCCTTTGGGGTGCCTCACCCCGGGTGTGGGGTTCAAGGGGGGCCCAAAGGGTCTCGACTGCAAGGGGGGGTCGGGAGGCAGTTTTGGGGGTCCTCCCGCAGGGAGGTTGGGGGGTCCTTACCTCACTTTGGGGTTTTCAGTTCCTTACTGCTGTGGGGTTGGGATGGGGGGGGGGGGAGCTGTGTAGGTGATGTTTGGGGGGGTCTTGTTTGAGGGGGGGTCCCCATTTCCTTGTTTGGGGGGGGGTTGGGCCTCTGGGGGTCCCATGGGGATGTTGGGGGCCCCCCCATGGCACAGGGGAGGGGATTTGGGGTCCCAGGGGGGATTTGGGGGTCCCTGTGGTGATGCTGGGGGTCCCTGGGAGCTTTGGGGGTCAGGGGGGGGACACGGCTGAGGCCCCCCCGTGGCACTGGGGGGGGTTGGGGGTTCCCAGAGGAGTTTGAGGTGGTGGGGGGGGGGTCGTGGTTTGAGGCTCCTGGGGGGGGACTTGGGGGTCTGGGGGAGGGTTTGGGGGTCAAGGGGATCTGGGGGGGGGTTTAGGGGTCCAGGGGGGGTCTGAGGGTCCAGGGGGGATCTGGGGGGGGGGGTTCAGGGGTTTGGGGGGGGGGTTGGGGGTCCAGGGGGGGGCCTGGGGGTCCAGGGGGATTGGGGGGTTGGGGGTTTGGGGGTGGGGCCAGTGGGGGGGTTTAGGGGTCTGGGGGGGAGTTGGGGGTCCAGGGGGGGGGTTTGGGAGTCCATGGGGGAGTCTGAGGGGGTTTGGGGGTCCGGGGGGGGGTTGGGGGTTCAGGCAGGGGGGGGTTGGGGGTTCGGGGTTTGGGGTGGGTGGGGGGGAGTTGGGGGTCCAGGGGTGGGTCTGGGGGGATTGGGGGGGTTTAGGGGTCCAGGGGGGGGTCTAGGAGGGACTGGGGGGATCTGGGGGGGGGTTTAGGAGTCCAGGGGGGTCTGGGGGGGTCTGGGGAGTGTTTAGGGGTCCGGAGGGGTCTCAGGGGGGGTTTAGGGGTCCAGTGGGGGATCTGGGGGGGGTGGTTAGGGGTCCAGGGATGGGTCTGGGGGGGTTTAGGGGTCCAGGGGGGGCTTGGGGGGGGCTTTGGAGGTGACCCCCCCCCTCTTTCCCCTCCTCAGATCGCAGCCAAAATCGGGGGGGACGCGGGGACAACAGTGAACAACAACAACAACAGCAGCAGCAGCAGCAGCAGTGCCCCCCCCCCAGATTACAGCTTTGGGGGGGGGCAGAAACGGCAGCTGGAGGATGGCGGTGAGGGGGGGGGGGACACACCCCAAAAATCGGGGGGGGGACAAGGCTTTGTTTTGGGGTTTCTGCTGACTGTGTCCCCCCCCCTTCCCCAGACCAGCCTGAGAGCAAGAAGCTGGCAGCCCAGGGGGACTGTGAGTATGGGGGGGTCAGGGGGGCCCCCCCGGGGGGGGCAGGGGGTGGGGGGTCCCTCCCCAGGGTCCTGATCCCCCCCCCCCTAATTCTGGGGGGTCCTGACAGGGGGGGGTTTGTTCCCTTCACAGCTCTCCCCACCCAGCTGGGACCCATCCACCCCCCACCCAGGTGAGTTGGGGGGGGGCTGGGGGTCTGGGGGCTCCCGGGGGGGGGGGGTTTTGGGGTGTCTGACCCCCCCCAATCTGTGTGGGATCCCCCCCCCCCAGGTCGACAGTGACAGAGGAGTACCGGGTCCCTGACGGCATGGTGGGACTCAGTGAGTGGGGAGGGGGCTTGGGGGGGGCTGGGGGAGGAATTTGGGGGTGCAGGGGGGGAGTTGGGGGGTGGGTGCAGCCCCCCCACATTGTCCCCTCTGTCTGTGTCCCCCCCCCTCAGTTATTGGCCGTGGGGGGGAGCAGATCAACAAGATCCAGCAGGACTCGGGGTGCAAGGTGCAAATCTCCCCAGGTAAGGGGGGGGCAAAGCCCAGGGGGGGCCCCGAATCCTGGGGGGGTGGGAGAGAGGGGGGTGGGGGTCCCAAATCCAGGGGGAGACCCTAAATCCCAGGGTGGGGGGGGGGGCGGGGGGGCTGGGGGGCTCCCACCCCCCCTTTTCCCTCAGAATGAAACCCCCCAATAAAAGAAAAACCACATATGGGGGGGCAGGGTACCCCAAAACCTCGCTGGGGGGTCAGGGGGGGCGTCTGCCCCTCCCCCCCCAACCCCTGCTGTGGTGGGGGGGGGGTTCTGTGCCCCCCCTCCCACTGTGCCCCCCCCAGACAGTGGTGGGCTCCCCGAGAGAAGCGTTTCCCTGACGGGGTCCCCCGAGGCTGTGCAGTGAGTAGGGGACACCCCCTGACCCCCCCCCAAATAAAACCCACCCCCCAAATCCCCCCCGGGACCTCTCAACCCCCCCAGATCCCCGTCAGCACCTCCCCTGAGACCCCCCCCCAATTCCCCCTGAGAACCCCCCCCCAGCTCCCCCTGTGACCCCCAGAGAGCTCCCAAACCCCTCAGGGAATCCCCCCCCCATGGCACCCTCAGCCCCCCCAAGATCCCCCCCAGACACCCCCATATCCCCCTCAAACCCCCCAGGCCCCCCCAGATCCCCTCAAACACCCCCATATCCCCCTCAAACCCCCCAGGGCCCCCCAAGATCCCCCCAAACACCCCAAGATCCCCCCCAGACACCCCCATATCCCCCTCAAACCCCCCAGGGCCCCCCAAATCCCCTCCTGACACCCTCAGCCCCCCCAAGATCCCCTCAAACACCCCCATATCCCCCTCAACCCCCCCCAACTCCTTTCAGGACACCCTGAGCCCTCCCATACCCCCCAAACACCCCAAGATCCCCCTCAAACCCCCCAGGACCCCCCCTAAATCTTTTCAGGACCCCCTTAACACCTCAAGATCCCTCTCAGGATCCCTCAATGTCCCTCTCAATCCCCCAGCACCCCCGTACCCCACTCAGACCCCCTTTATCCCCCCAATATCCCCCTTTAGACCCCCCCATACCCCCCATATCCCCTTCAGACCCCCCAATATCCCCCTTTAGACCCCCCATGTCCCCCTCAACCCCCCCAATACCCCCCTACCCCACTCAGCCCCCCTTTCTCCCCCCAATATCCCCCTTTCTCCCCCCCATATCCCCCTCAGACCCCCCCAATACCTCCCCAGATCCCTCCTCTGACACCCCAAACCCCTCCGTATCCCCCCCAAACCCCCTCAATCCCCCTCTGAACCCCCTTTTTCCCTCCCCCCCTCCCCAGGAAGGCCAAGGTGCTGCTGGATGAGATCGTTTCTCGGGGCCGGGGGGGCCCCCCGGGACAATTCCAGGAGAATTCCAACGGTCAGAACGGGAGCGTGCAGGAGATCATGATCCCAGCTGGGAAAGCTGGGCTGGTGATTGGCAAGGGGGGAGAGACCATCAAGCAGCTGCAGGTAACACCCCAAATACACCAAAAACACCCCAAAAACGGCCCCAAACGCCCCCCGGGGGAGCCTGGAATGCCCCAAAACGCCTGAAAACAGCCCCAAAATGCCCTGAAATGACCCTAATGCAACACAAAGTGACCCAAAACACCTGAAAACGGCCCCAAATGCCCTGAAATATTCTCAGTGTAACTCAGAGTGCCCCAAAACACCTGAAAACGGCCCCAAAATGCCCTGAAATGACCCTAATGCAACACAAAGTGACCCAAAACACCCCAAAAACGGCCCCAAACGCCCCCCGGGGTGCCTAGAATGCCCCAAAACGCCTGAAAACGGCCCCAAAATGTCCTGAAACGCCCCAAATGCAACACAAAGTGACCCAAAACACCTGAAAACGGCCCCAAAATGCCCTGAAATGACCCTAATGCAACACAAAGTGACCCAAAACACCTGAAAATGGCCTCAAAATGCCCCGAAATGCCCCTAACATAACCCTAAATTCCCCAAAACACCAGAAAATGGCCTCAAAATACCCTGAAATGCCCCTAACGTAACCCAAAATTCCCCAAAATACCAGAAAATGGCCCCAAAAGACCCTGAAGCTCCTCTTCTATAAGCCAAAAACCCCAAAACGCCTGAAAACAGCCCCAAAATGTCCTGAAACGCCCCAAATGCAACACAAAATGCCCCAAAACACCTGAAAACGACCCCAAAATGCCCTGAAATATCCTCAGTGTAACCCAGAGTGCCCCAAAACACCTGAAAACGGCCCCAAAAATGCCTTAAAGCTCCTCTTCTATAAGCCAAAAACCCCAAAACACCTGAAAATGCCCCAAAAGTGCCCCGAAATCCCCCTAACATGAGTCAAAATTACCCAAAACACCTGAAACCACTGAAAATGGCCCCAAAATGCCCTGGACTGCCCCTTAATTAACCCCCAGCACCCCTAAAATGATCCCAAATGCCCCAAAACTCCTTCAAATGCCCCAAAATACCCAAAAAGGGCCCCAAAAATAATCAGTGCAGTGAGCCCTTCCCCTAATTAACTTCTCTCCTAATTAATTCCTCCCCTAACGAGCTCCTCTCGTTAACTTCTCCCTTATTAACCCATTCATTAATTTTTTCCCTAATAAATCCCTAATTAATCCACCCCTTCATTTCCCCTCCCCTAACGAGCCCCTCCCCTAATGAGCCCCTCCCCTAACGAGCCCCTCCCCTAATCATTCCTTAATGAACTCCTCCTCTAATTAACTCTCCCCTATTAGCTCTCTCCTAATAAATTTTCTCATTAACCCCTCCTCTCATTAGCCCCTCCCCTCATTAACTCCTCCATTAACCCCTCCCCTCATTAGCCCCTCCCCTCATTAGCCCCTCCCCTTATTAACCCCTCCCTCATTAACCCCTCCCCTCACTAACCCCTCCCTCACTGACCCCTCCCTCATTGACCCCTCCCTCATTAACCCCTCCCCTCATTAACCCCTCCCCTCATTAACCCCTCCCTCATTAGCCCCTCCCCTCATTGACCCCTCCCTCATTAACCCCTCCCTCATTGACCCCTCCCTCATTAACCCCTCCCTCATTAACCCCTCCCTCATTAACCCCTCCCTCATTAACCCCTCCCTCATTAACCCCTCCCTCATTAACCCCTCCCCATTAACTCCTCCTCATTAATCCCTCTCCCTCATTAACCCTCCTCTCATTAACTCCTCCTCATTAACCCCTCTCCTCATTAACCCCCTCCTCATTAACCCCTCCCTAACTCCTCCTCATTAACCCCTCCCTCATTAACCCCCTCTCCTCATTAACCCTCCCCTCATTGGCCCCTCCCCCATTGACCCCTCTCCTCATTGACCCTCCCCTGGCTGACCCTCCCTCATTAACCCTCCTCATTAACCCCTCCCCATTAACCCCTCCCTCATTAACCCTCCCCTCATTGACCCTCTCCTCATTGACCCTCCCTCATTGACCCCTCCCTCATTAACCCCTCCCTCATTAACCCCTCCTCATTAACTCCTCCCCTTCATTAACCCCTCCCCATTAACTCCTCCTCATTAACCCTCTCATTAACCCCTCCCTCATTAACCCCTCCCCTCATTAATCCCCCATTAATCTTTCCCCTAATTAACCCCTCCCATAACAACCTCCCCAACAACTTTATTCCATAATTAATCATCCCTTAATGAGTTTCCATCCCCTAATGAGCCCCTCCCATAACGAGCCCCTCCCCTAACACTCTCTCCCTTTAATTACCCGTTAATTACCCGTTAATTACCCGTTAATTCTCCCCTGGTTAGGAACGGGCCGGGGTGAAGATGATCCTGATCCAGGACGGTTCCCAGAACACCAACGTGGACAAACCCCTGCGGATCATCGGGGAGCCCTACAAAGTCCAGGTCTGACCCCTAATTACCCTAATGACTCCTAATTACCCGTGGTAATGACCCGCGGTAATGACCCGCGCTAATGACCGCGGCAATGCCCCCCTGCCCCGCAGCAAGCCTGTGAGATGGTGCTGGAGATCCTGAGGGAGAGGGAGCAGAGCGGCTTCGGGGAGAGGAACGAGTACGGCTCCCGGCTGGGGGGGGGCATCGACGTGAGTGGGGGGGACAGGGAATGGGGGGGGCATCGGGGTGAGGGGGGGGGTGAGGGGTGAGGGGGGACAGGAATGAAGAGGGGGCAGTGGATCAGGGGGCTGGTGGAGTGGGGGCGGGGATCAGGGGGTTGTGATCAGGGGGCAGGAAGTGGGGGGGTTATCAGGGGGGTTATGAAGTGGGGGGGTTATGGATCAGGGGGGGTTATGGATCGGGGGGGTTATGGATTGGGGGGGTTATGGATCAGGGGGGGTTATGGATCAGGGGGGTTATGGATCGGGGGGGTTATGGATCGGGGGGGTTATGGATCAGGGGGGTTATGGATTGGGGGGGTTATGGATCAGGGGGGTTATGGAGTGGGGGGGTTATGGATCAGGGGGGGTTATGGAGTGGGGGGGTTATGGATCAGGGGGGTTATGGATCAGGGGGGTTATGGAGTGGGGGGGTTATGGAGTGGGGGGGTTATGGATCAGGGGGTGCCCCCCCGTCCTGCCCCCCCAGGTCCCGGTGCCCCGGCACTCGGTGGGGGTGGTGATCGGGAGGAGCGGGGAAATGATCAAAAAGATCCAGAACGACGCCGGGGTGAGGATACAGTTCAAACAAGGTGAGGGGGGCTGGGGGGGTCATGGGGGGGCTGGGGGGGGCAGGGAGGGGGGTGTTGGGGGGGGGGCAGGGTGGCAAAATGGTATTTGGGGGGCATCAGGGGGGTTTGGGGTCGCTGCCCCCGGGTGGCTGTCCCTGACCCTGCTCCCCCCGACCCATTACCCAACCCTCTGCCCCCCCCCCAACTTGACCCCCTGACCCCCCCCAACCCTGTGTCCCCCCTCCCTGACCTGTGTGTCCCCCCCTGACCCCATGCACCCCCCAACCCACGTCCTGTCCCCCAACCTCATGTTCACCCCCCTGACCTGTGTGTCCCCCCCTGACCCCATGCCACCCCCTGCCCCATATCTCCCTCATATCCCCCCCCTTCCCCATATCACCCCCGTGCCCCCCCCCGTGCCCCCTCCGACCCATATCCCCCCTGTGCCCCCCCTGCCCCATATCCCCCCCTGTGTCCCCCCTGTCCCCATGCCCCCCGCTGCCCCCCCACCCCGTGCCCCCCTCTGACCCATATCCCCCCCCTTCCCCTATATCCCCCCCTGCCCCATATCTCCCCGTGCTCCCCCTGCCCCTATATCCCCCCCTCTTTCCCCACATCCCCCCCTGCCCCACATCCCCCCCCCCTCCCCGTTATCCCCCCCCCCTACCCCATATCCCCCCCCTGCCCCATATCCCCCCCCTGCCCTATATCCCCCCTCTGCCCCCTTATCCCCCACCCCGTTATCACCCTCCTCCCCCTTATCCCTCCCCCAACCCCTATCCCCCCCCTGCCCCATATCCCCCCCCTGCCCCATGCCCCCCCCATGCCCCCCCACCCCGTGCCCCCCCAGATGACGGGACGGGTCCCGAGAAGATCGCTCACATCATGGGCCCCCCCGAGCGCTGCGAGCACGCTGCCCGCATCATCACCGACCTCCTGCAGAGCCTGCGGGTAGGGGGGGGGCGGGCCGGCCGGGAGGAGGAGGAGGAGGAGGAGGAGGAGGAGGAGGGGGGGGCCACCCACCCCCCCCCCTTCATCACCACCACCACCACCGGATGGCTGCCCCCCCGCCTCCCCCCCCCGCCGGCCCGGTGGCCCTGACACCCCCTCCCCCCTTCCCCCCGCAGAGCGGCCCCCCCGGACCCCCGGGACCCCCGGGGATGCCCCCGGGGGGGCGGGGGCGAGGGAGGGGACAGGGAAATTGGGGACCCCCCCTCGGGGGTGAGATGACCTTCTCCATCCCCACCCACAAGTGTGGTTTGGTCATCGGACGAGGTGAGGAAAACCCCAAAACCCCCCCAAAAAAACCCCAAAATCCCTTCTTTACCCCCCCCATATCCCCTCCCCCGTTTTTTTTGGGGGGGTTTTGGTGTTATTTTTGTGCCCCCCCCTTTCCAGGAGGGGAGAATGTCAAAGCCATCAACCAGCAGACCGGGGCCTTCGTGGAGATCTCCCGGCAGCTGCCCCCCAACGGGGACCCCAACTTCAAACTCTTCGTCATCCGAGGCTCCCCCCAACAGATCGACCACGCCAAGCAGCTCATCGAGGAGAAAATCGAGGTGGGGGCACCCCAAAATACCCACCCCCCAGCTCCAAAACAACCCCCCCACCGCAAAAACCCCACCTGGAAAACCCTGGCAGCCCAGGGACACCCCAAAATCCAACACCCCCCCAAAGATCAGTCACAGTCATTGTCTCATGGAGAAAATGGAGGTGGGGGCACCCCAAACCCTCCCCCCCCAAAAAAAAAAAGACTCCAAAACAACCCCCCCACCCCAAAACCCCACCTGGAAAACCCTGGCACCCCAAAATCCAACCCCCCCCCCCAAAAAGACCCCAGGACCCCCTCAGTTCCCCCTCTCCCCCTGGAATCAGGGTTGTGGGTGCCCCCCCTGCAGGGTTTTGGGGGTCCTCCCTTTGTTTGGGGGTGCTCCCTTTGTTCTGGGGGGGTGGGGGTCCCCCCTGACCCCCCCCTTGCCCCCCCCCAGGGCCCCCTCTGCCCGGTGGGGCCGGGCCCAGGCCCAGGGGGCCCCCCAGGACCCGCCGGCCCCATGGGCCCCTTCAACCCAGGACCCTTCAACCAAGGCCCCCCCGGAGCCCCCCCACAGTGAGTATCCCCTTTTTTATTGGGGGGGGGGGTTCAGAGGGGTCTCAAGCCCCCCTTAACCCCCCCCTTCTCTCCCCCCCCTCAGCCCCGGGGGTCCCCCCCCCCACCAGTACCCCCCCCAGGGTTGGGGTAACGCTTACCCCCAGTGGCAGCCGCCAGCACCCCACGACCCCAGTGAGTACCCACCCCCCAAAATCCCCTTTGTTTTTTCAAAAAGGGGGGGCCCCCCCCTCTTCCTTTCCCTGGGGGTCTCCCCCTCACCTCTGTTTCTTTTTGGGGGGGGGGGGCTCAGGTAAAGCTGCTGCAGGGGACCCCAACGCTGCCTGGGCCGCCTACTACTCCCACTACTACCAACAGCCCCCCGGGCCCGTGCCCGGGCAGCCCCCCGCCCCCACGGCCCCCCCAGTGCAGGGGGAGCCCCCCCAGCCCCCCCCCACCGGCCAGGCCGACTACACCAAGGCCTGGGAGGAATACTACAAAAAAATAGGTGGGTGAGACCCCCCCCCAAATTAAAAACAGGGAACGGAGAAGGGGTCGGAGCTGTGGGAGCCTTTGGAAACGCACGGGACACCCCCCCCGGGACCCCTGACCCCCCCAAACCCCAAACTGACCCCCCCGGGGCACCCTGACCACTTCAAATCCTGAACTGACCCCCCGGGACCCCTGACCCCCCCCAAACCCCAAACTGACTCCCACAGGACCCCCTGACCCCCCCTAAACCCCAAACTGACCCCCTTGGGACCCCTGACCCCTTCAAACCCCAAACTGACCCCCCCAGGACACCCTGACCCCCCCAAACCCCAAACTGACCCCCCGGGACCCCTGACCCCCCCTAAATCCCAAACTGACCCCCCCAGGACCCCCTGGCCCCCCCAAACCCCAAACTGACTCCCCCGGGACCCCTGAGCCCCCCAAACCCCAAACTGACCCCCCCGGGACCATTGACCCCCCAAATCCCAAACTGACCCCCCCAGGACCCCCTGACCCCCCCCAAACTGCCCCCCTTCAAACTTTTGACCCCTCTGGGACCCCAAACTGCCCCAGGGTGACTCCTGACCCCCCCTAACTGCCCCCCCGGGACCCCTCAGCCCCCCCACCCCTAAACCCCCCCCAAAGACCCCCCTAAACTCCCCCCCCGGGACCCCCCAGGTTCCCCTTGCAGCCCCCAAACCCTGGGGGGGCTCCCCCACATCCCAAACCACCTCGAGGTGGGGGTCCCACCCCCCCGCAGTATTCCCAGGGTGGTCCTGGGGCTGGGGGGGGCTGTTTGGGATTTGGGGGGGGGTCCTCACCCCTCCATGCCCCCCCCTTTCCCCCCCCCCCCCAGGCCAGCAGCCCCAGCAGCCGGGGGCCCCCCCCCAACAGGACTACACCAAAGCCTGGGAGGAATATTACAAGAAACAAGGTGAGCCCCCCCCTCACCCTCACCCTCACCCACCCCCTGGGGAGGGGTCTGGGGTATCCCCTCAACCCCCCCCTCACTTTTGGTTGCCCCCCCAGCGGCTCAGGTGGCCACGGGGGGTGGTCCCGCAGCCCCCCCCGGCCCCCAACCCGACTACAGCGCGGCCTGGGCTGAGTACTACAGGCAGCAAGCGGCCTACTACGGGCAGGCCCCGGGGGGGGCAGGGCCAGCGCCCCCCCCCACGCAGCAGGGACAGCAGGTGACCCCCCCTCGGGACCCCCAGACCCCCCCCGAGACCCTCAGACCCCCCCCAAAATCCTGGAGATGCTCAGACCCTCCCCAACCCTCTTAACGTTGTTTTACCACCACCCCCCATTGACACCTCCCCCCCCCCCTTTAGAACTCCTGAGCCCCCCCCCAAAACCCCCAGACCCCCCCCAGGACCCTCAGACCCCCCCCAAAACCCTCAGACCCCCTCTGAGACCCTCAGACCCCCCCAGAGACTCCGAGACCCTCCCCAACCCTCCACGCTTTAGCACCATCCCCCCCCCCTTGAGACCCCCCCTTAGGATTCCTGAGCCCCCCCACCCCAGACCCCCCCCCAGAACCCCCCTCCCCAAAACCCTGGACCCCCCCTTACCCCCCCCAGGAACCCTCGGACCCCCCCCCAAAATCCTGGACCTCTGAGCCCCTCCCCACCCCTCTTAAAGCTTCAGCATCACCCCCCATTGAGACCCCCCCCAATTGAGACCCTCCCCCCCCTTAGGACTCCTGAGCCCCCCAAAACCCTGGGACCCCCCTCAGACCCCCCTGAGGACCCCCCCCAAACTTCTCAGACCCCCCCAAACCCTCCTTAAAATCCCTGTTGCCCCCCAGGACCCCAATTCCTCCCCCCCAGCACCCCTGAGACCCCCAAACTCCCCTCGCCCCCCCCCAAGCCCCCCAATTCCCATCGTTGGGGTTTTGGGGGGGGGTCAGCACTTTGCCCCCCCCCTTAACCCCCCCTCCTCTTTTTCCCCCCCCCTCCAGGCTCAGTGATCCGAATGTGAACCCCCCCTCTGTGCCCCCCTTTTCTTTTTGGCGAGCAGCGAGCGGCCCCTCCCCACCTCGGGACCTCTAAACTCCTCTCTCCCATTTCCCCCACCCCAGGGAGGGTCTTTTTGGGGTGGGGGGGTTTGGGGGGGAGCTTGAGGGTCTCCCCTTCAATTCCTCCATCGCCGCTCGACAGAAATCCCCCCGAATCGCCCCAAAACTCCTGGGGAGCCCCCGGCCCCCCCTCGTAGGTAGAATCCTCCGAACATTCCTGGGAGCCACCGGGACCCCCAAATTGGGGGACACCCCCACCCTTTGGGGACCCCTCCCCAAAACAAAACCCCCCTTCCCCCTTTCCTTTCCCCCTTCCCCCCCAAAACCTCCCAGGGGGCCCCCCCGGGCTGCTCCCCCCCCTCAGCCGCGTCTGTTCCTGAGGAGATGGAAACCACACCAAGCACCGACAATTGGACGCTCAGTTTTTACTTTTTACCGCTTGTTTTTAACTTCACAAATAAAAGAGAACAAAAAACTCCAACAGCCGCCGGGGGGCTCTGGGGGGGGGTTGAGGTTTTGGGGTGAAATCCGAGGATTTCGGGCTGGAAAGGTGAAGGGGGGAGGGGGGGGCCCTGTGATCTTCTCCTGTCAGCGACGTTTTGGGGGCGATTCGTTCGTTTTAGGCGCTCTTGGCTCCTCTCGAGGTTTAGGGGGGGGTTAAGTGAGACTTGGGGTCCCCTTTTTAGAAAGTCCGGGCTCTCGGGGATGTTTTTGGGGTGAAAAAGGTGGTTTTTAGGGCTTAGGCCGCTGCCGTTGCTATGGCGACACTTCCGGGGAGGAGGCGGGACTTAGAGCTGCTTCCGGTTTGCAACTTCCGGTCCTGCGCAGTAGCTGGAGCGAGCGCGGAACAGAGCGGTGGGGCCGGGGGGGCCCTGGGGGGGTTCGGGGGGGGTTGGGGGGGCTCTTGGAGCCCCGGGGGGTCCTGGGAGGTTCCGGGGGGTCCTTTAGGGGACTGGGGGCGGTTTGGGGGGGTCCTTTAAGGGCCGGGGGGCGGCCGGGGCGATTCCGGGATCTGGAGGGCTCTGGAGGGCTCTGGGGGGGTCTGGGGGGGTCTGGTGGTGCCCTGAGGGGGTCTGGGGGGGGGCAGCCCCCCTCACTCCCCCTCTCGCTGCTCCCCAGGACCCCCCTGAGCCTGCCCGGGGGTGCCCGTGTTCCCCCCCCCCCCGCACCATGGCCTCGCTGGTGAGTGGGGAGGGGGCGACATCCCCGGGGACCCCCAGGGGACATTTGGGGGGGGGGGGACGACACCACCCCCCTCCATGCCTGGGACCCCCTCCCCACCTCAATGCTCCCCGCAGGGCAGCAGCAGTCAGATGGTGACCGAGTACGTGGTGAGGGTCCCCAAGTGAGTCTGGGGGCTGAGGGGGGGGGGGTTCAGGGGGGGCTCAGGGGGTGGGGGTTCAGGGGGTCTGGGGGGGGGGTGATGGTGCCAATCCGTGTGTGGCCCCCCCCAGGAACACCCCCAAGAGGTACAACATCATGGCCTTCAACGCTGCTGACAAAGTCAACTTTGCCTCCTGGCACCAGGTGACAGCGGGGGGGGGACGGGGGGGACATGGGGGGGGCATTGGGGGACATGGGGGGGGCATTGGGGGGACATGGGGGGGGCATTGGGGGACATGGGGGGACACGGGGGGACATGGGGGGACACGGGGATAGGGGGGACACGGGGGGGTTGGTGACCCAGGGGTCCCTGGGGGTGAGCTGGGGTGACCCGGGGGGGTCCCTGGGGGGGTTGGTGGCCTAAAGGTGACCCAGGGGGTCCTGGGGGGGTCTTGGGGGGGGGGGGTCCCAGGGGGTCTCTGGGCAATTGGTGACCTGGAGAGTCCTTTGGGGGGTCCCTGGGGGGTCAGCGGGGGTTTGGTGACTTGCGGGGGGTCCCTGGGGGTTTGGTGAGCCAGGGAGGTTTCTGGGGGGTCTCTGGGGGGTTTGGTGACTCTGGGGGGTCTTTGGGGGCTAGGTGACCCGGGGGTGACTCTGGGGGGTTTCTGGGGGGTCATTTGGGGTTCCCTGGGGTGTCCCTGGGGGTTTGGTGAGCCGGGGGGGTTTCTGGGGGGGTCTGTGGGGGGTTTGGTGAGCCGGGGGTGACTCGAGGGGGTTTCTGGGGGGTCATTTGGGGTTCCCTGGGGTGTCCCTGGGGGTCCCTGGGGGTTTGGTGACCCGGGGGGGTTTCTGGGGGATCTGTGGGGGGTTTGGTGAGCTGGGGGTGACTCGGGGGGGTCTCTGGGGGTCCCCAGGCACGCATGGAGCGGGACCTGAGCCAGAAGAGGCTTTACCAGGAGGAGGAGGCGCCCGAGAGCGGAGCTGGGAGCGAATTCCATCGGAAGCTGCGGGAGGAGGCGAGGAGGAGGAGGCTGGGGATGAGCCCCAGGGTGTTCCGGGCACAGGACCAGCCCTGGGTGCTGAGGGTCTGCGGCAGGGGGGGCAGGAGGTGACACAGGGGGGGGACAGGGGGTGGGGGACAGGGAGGGACAACTGGGACAGGGGGGGGACGACTGGGACAGGGGGGAACAACAGGGACAGGGGGTGGGGGGCAGGAGGTGACCACGGGGGGGGACAGGGGGTGGGGGACAGGGGGTAGGGGACAGAGGGTAGGGGGGGACAGGGGGGGACAGGGGGTGGGGGACAGGGGGGGACAACAGGGACAGGGGATGGGGGGCAGGAGGTGACAAAGGGGGAGCACAGGGGGACGGGGGGGCAGGAGGTGACCACGGGGGGACAGGGGAAGGGAGACACGGGGACAGGGGGAGGTGACAGGGGGACATGGGGACAGGGGGACGGGGGTGGGGGCAGGAGGTGACCAGGGGGGACAGGGGGTGGGGGACAGGGGGGGACACAGGGGGGATGGGGGGGGCAGGAGGTGACAACGGTGGGGACACGGGGACAACAGGGACAGGGGGGACAGGGTAGGGGGGCAGGAGGTGACAAAGGGGGGGACACAGGGGGTAGGGGACAGGGGGGGACACAGGGGGGATGGGGGGGGGCAGGAGGTGACAATGGTGGGGACACGGGGACAACAGGGACGGGGGGGACACGGGGTGAAGGGCAGGGGGGGACACAGGGGGGCAGGGGGGGAACAGGGGGGACAGGGGGGGAGGGCAGGGGGTGGGGGGCAGGAGGTGACAAAGGGGGGGGAGAGGTGGTTCCAGGGGGGGTGACAGCCCCCGTTGTCCCCAGGTACTGGGGGGTTTGGGGGTGTCAGGGGGGTGTCAGGAGGTGTCAGGGGGGGTCAGGGGGTGCCAGGGGGGTGTCAGGGGGTTTGGGGGTTTCAGGAGGTGCCGGTGGGGGGTCAGGGGGGTGACAGCCCCCATTTTCCCCAGCTACTGGGGGGTTTGGGGGTGCCAGGGGGGTGTCAGGGTGTCAGGGGGTCAGGGGGTTTCGGGGGGTGTCAGGGGGGTGACAGCCCGTGTTGTCCCCAGGTACCGGGGGGTGAAGAAGGGGGGGGTGACAGAGAACGCCTCCTATTACGTCTTCACCCAATGTCCCGACGGAGCCTTCGAGGCCTTCCCGGTGCAGCACTGGTACAACTTCACCCCCCTGGCCAAACACAGGACCCTGACGGCTGAGGAGGCCGAGGAGGAGTGGGAGAGGTGGGGGGGGACCCCACGGGGGGGACCCCAAAGGGCGTGGGGGGGGTGGGGGGCACGGGGAGACAGCGGGGAGCAAAGGGAGAGGGAAGGGGGGGAAGGGAGGGTGAGGGGGGTCCTGGAGGGCAGGGGACAGGGAGGGACACCCCAAAATAGAGGGGAACCCCCTAGGAGTGAGAGGGGACACCCCCAAATAGAGGAGGCACCCCAAAATAGAGGGGACACCCCCAGGAATAGAGGGGACACCCCCAAATAGAGGGGACACCCCCAGGAATAGAGGAGACACCCCAGAAAGAGAAGGCACACCTCCAGGAGTGAGAGAGGACACCCCAAAATAGAGGGGACACCCCAGGAATAGAGGAGACACCCCCAGGAATAGAGGGGACACCCCAAAATAGGGGGGGAAACCCCAGAAATAAAAGGGACACCCCCAGAAACAGAGGGGAGACCCCCAGGAATAGAGGGGACACCCCCAAATAGAGGGGACACTCCAGAAGCAGAGGGGACACCCCAGAAGCAGAGGGCACACCCTCAGGAGTGAGAGGGGACACCCCCAAATAGAGGAGACACCCCAAAATAGAGGGGACACCCCCAGGAGTGAGAGGGGACACCCCAGAAACAGAGGGGACACCCCAGAAGCAGAGGGCACACCCTCAGGAGTGAGGGGGGACACCCCCAAATAGAGGGGACACCCCAGAAACAGAGGGGACACCCCCAGGAATAGAGGGGACACCCCAGAAAGAGAAGGCACACCTCCAGGAGTGAGAGAGGACACCCCAAAATAGAGGGGACACCCCAGGAATAGAGGAGACACCCCAAAATAGGGGGGGAAACCCCAGAAATAAAAGGGACACCCCCAGAAACAGAGGGGATACCCCAGGAATAGAAGGGACACCCCAAAATAGAGGGGACACCCCCAAATAGAGGAGACACCCCCAGGAATAGAGGGGACACTCCAGGGGACCCCCAGAGTCCCCAAGGACCCCCCCCAGCCATGGGGGACACTCCAGGGGACCCCCAAACCTCCCCTCCCAGCTATGGGGGACACCCCAGACCCCCAGGGAACCCCCCAAGAATCCCAGAGCACCTCAGGGACCCCCAGGAAGGGGCAGGGGGAGGTGTCAGCTCTGGGGGTGTCCCTGTGTGTCCCCCCCAGGAGGAACAAAGTCCTGAACCACTTCAGCATCATGCAGCAGCGACGGCTGCGGGACCAGGACGAGGAGGAGGAGGAGAAGGGGAGGAAGGGCCCAGGGAAAGGGGGGGAGCTGCGGATCCACGACCTGGAGGAGGATTTGGAGCTCAGCTCCGAGGAGAGCGGGGGCAGCGAGGCCGAAGGTTGGGGAGGGGGGGCTGGGGCAGCTCCTGGGGGCAGCTCGGGGGTCCTGGGGGGATTATTGGGGTCCTGGGGGGATTACTGGGGTCCTGGGACACCTCTTGGGGGGGTTTCAGGGGTCCCGGGGCGGTTATTGGGGTCCTGGGACACCTCTTGGGGTCGTTTCAGGGCTCTCAGAGTGATTATTGGGGTCCTGGGACACCTCTTGGGGTGATTTCTGGGGTCCTGGGGCAGCTCCTGGGATGATTATTGGGGTCTTGGGGCAATTACGGGGTCTTGGGGCAGCTCTTGGGGTCATTTTTGGGGTCTTGGGGTGTTCATTGGGGTCCTGGGGTCATTTTAGGGGTCCTGGGGCAGCTCCTGGGGTTATTTTGGGGGTCCTGGGGGTCATTTTGGGGGTCTTGGGCTGATTATTTGGGTCCTGGGGAGCATTTCTGGGGTCTTGGGATGATTTTTGGGGTCCTGGGGCAGCTCCTGACCCCCCCCTTGCTGCCCCCCAGGGGGGGAGAAGCCCCCGAAGGCTCCGTCAGGGGGGAAGGGGAAGGGGAGGAGGAAGAGGAAGAGGAAGGGGTCGGAGGAGGAAGCTCTGGAGGACAGCGACGACGGCGACTTCGAGGGGCAGGAGGTGGATTACATGTCCGATGGATCCAGGTGTGGGGAGAGCTCCCAGAGCCCGGGGGAGTTCCTGGAACGTTGGGGAAACTCCTGGGGGGATTCCCGGGGAATTCCTGGGGGTCTTGGGGCAATTCTTGGGATATTTCCTGAGGTAATTCCTGGGGTGTTGGGGTAATTCCTGGGGTCATTCCTGGGACAATTCCCAAGGGAATTCCTGGGACAATTTCTGGGGTCATTCCTGGGGGTTTTGGGGCAATTCCTGGGGGAATTCCTGGAATGTTGGGAAAATTCGTGAGGCAATTCCTGAGGCAATTTGAGAGTCCTGAGGAAGTTCCAGGGCCAATTCCTGGGATATTTCCTGAGGGAATTCCTGGGGTGTTGGGGTAATTCCTGGGGTCATTCCTGGGACAATTCCTGAGGTAATTCCTGGGGCAATTCCTGGGGGTCTTGGGACAATTCCTGGGACAATTCCCAGGATAATTCCCGGGGTCCCCCCCCCCCGTGTCCCCGCAGCAGCTCTCAGGAGGAGCAGGAGAAGGGAAAAGCCACCAAGGAGGAGGATGGACCCAAAGGTGGGGACAGGGACCCCCCTGCCACCCCCTGTGTGTCCCCACGGGACCCCCCAATGTCCCCAACACCCCCAGTGCCCCCCGTGTCCCCCCCAATGTCCCCAACACCCCCAGTGCCCCCCCCAGGCATCGACGAGGCGAGTGAGAGCAGCGAGGAGAGCGAGGAGGAGGAGAAGGTTGGGGAGGAGAAGGAGGAGGAGGAGGAGGAGAAGAAGGCTCCAACCCCCCAGGAGAAGAAGAAGAAGAAAGGTGAGGAGGGCCCCACCCCCACCCCCACCCCCCAAGCTGCTTTTTGGGGGCAAATCCCCAGGAATTGGCTCAGGTGGTGCCTCCCCCCCCTCCCCAGACAGCAGCGAGGAATCGCAGAGCTCTGAGGAGAGCGACATCGACAGCGAGGCCTCCTCTGCCCTGTTCATGGCGGTGAGGGGGGGGACACCCCCTGAGAGCCCCCCGGGACACCCCCGGGACCCCTGGGACACCCCCTGAGACCCCCATCCCCTCTGGGACCCCTCCCATTGCCCCAGGAATCCCCCTGAGACCCCCCTATCCCCTGGGACCCCCCCATGAGGCCTCCCCTGAGAGCCCCCCCGGGACACCCCCGGGACCCGTGGGACACCCCAGGGACCCCCATCCCCTCTGGGACCCCTCCCGGTGCCCCAGGACCCCCCCTGAGACCTCTCCATCCCCCTGGGATACCCCCTGGGACACCCCCTGAGACCCTCCATATCCCCTGAGACCCCCCCCATGAGGCCCCCCTGAGACCCCCCCCCATGCCCCCAGGACCCCCCCATCCCCCATGAGACCTCCCTATCCCCCTGGGGCCCCCTCATCCCCCTGAGACACCCCCCATGTCCTGGGAGACCCCCCTGGCGTGTCCTGACCCCACCCTGTGCTCCTGCGACCCCCCCTGTGCCCCAAGACCCCCCTTGTGCCCCAAGACCCCTCCTCTGTTCTGGGACCCCCTCCCCTCTTAACTCCCCCCCCTTCTGCTCTGCCCCCCCCAGAAGAAGAAGACCCCCCCCAAACGGGAGCGCCGGGGGTCTGGGGGCAGCTCCAGGGGCAGCAGCCGCCCCGGGACCCCCACGGATCCGGGGGGAGTGGGGAGCACCCTGAGGGCTGCAGCTGCCAGGCTGGAGCAAGGTGGGGGGGGGAGTCCTGGGATTGGGGGGAATTCCGGGGATTTGGGAACATTTCCAGGGATTTGGGGGGGGGGGGGCGATTCTTGGGGGAAATTCCTGGGGTTTGGGGCTGTTCCAGGATCCTGGGGGAAATTCCAGGGGTTTGGGGCAATTCCTGGGGCAAATCTTGGGGGGGGGTTTGGGGTGCTCTTAGGGGGGGGAGGAATTTCTGTTGCTCTAAAGCAGACCCTGACCCCCCCCCCATTGCTTCCCCCTCCTTATTTCCCCCCCCTCCCCATTATTTCCCCCCCCTCCCCATTATTCCCCCCCCCAGGCCGCCGGGTGCCCCCGGGGGGGTCAGACCCCCCCCCTCCCAAAAGGCTGAAGCTGGAGCCGGGCCCCCCCTCAGGGAAATCCACCCCCAGCAGTGGGTGAGTAGAGATTGGGGAGGGGGGGGGGTTTGGGGTCTCCCCTGGGGTTTTGACACCCCCAGATTTTGATGCCCCCCCCCCAGGGTTGTGGGGCCCCCCCAGGAGAGGTCACAACCTGGGGGGGGGGAAGGGGGGGTGAGGATCTCCCTGGGTTTTGTGTTTCCATCTCCCAGTTCCAGGTTCAGGATCTCACTTGGTGATTTCTTTTTTTCCCCTCAATTTCCCCTTTTCCCCCCATTTTTTCACGCCCCCCCCCCGGTATTTCCCCCCCCCAGGTTTTTGGGGCCCCCCAGGAGAGGTCACAACCTGGGGGGGGGAAGGGGGGGTGAGGATCTCCCTGGGTTTTGTGTTTCCAGCTCCCAGTTCCAGGTTCAGGATCTCACTTCACCATTTATTTTTTCCCCTCCATTTTCCCCTTTTCTCCCCATTTCTCCGCCCCCCTATTTTCCCCCAGGTTTGGGCCCAGGAGAAGGGGTTGGGGGGCCTGAATCTCTCTGGATCTCCCTGGGTTTCCATCTCCCAGTTCCAGGTTCAGGATCTCACTTGGTGATTTCTTTTTTCCCCTCCATTTTCCCCTTTTCCCCCCATTTTCTCACGCCCCCCCCGGTATTTTTTCCCCCCCCCCGGGGTTTTTGGGTCCCCCAGGAGAGGTCTCAACCTGGGGGGGGTGGGTTGGGGGGGCTGTGAGGATCTCTCTGGATCTCCCTGGGTTTCCATCTCCCAGTTCTGGGTTCAGGATCTCACTTGGTGATTTCTTTTTCCCCTCCATTTTCCCCTTTTCCCCCCATTTTCTCACGCCCCCCCCCGGTGTTTCCCCCCCCCAGGGAGGTGCAGCTGACCGAGGAAGCCGTCCGCAGGTACCTCTCCCGGAAGCCGATGACCACCAAGGATCTGCTGAAGAAGTTCCAGACCAAGCGCACGGGGCTCAGCAGCGACGCCACCGTCAACGTCCTGGCCCAGATCCTCAAACGCCTCAACCCCGAGCGCAAGATCATCGGGGAGAAAATGCATTTCTTCCTCAAAGAGTGACCCGGGGGGGGCACCCGCAGCCCCCGCGCCCCCTCCCCAAAGCCCTGCAGCCTTTTTGGGGGGGGGGAAAGGGAGGAGGGGAACTCAGAAAGGCCCCGGATCCCCCTCCCCCCGTTCTCAGCGCCACCGAATAAAGGTTCAGTTTGTACCCAGACATGTTGGGGGACTCTGGGGGTGTCCCCCCCCCCCAAAACAAATCCTGAGACCCCCAAAATCCTCCCCCCAGAATCCTGAGACCCCCCCCCAGAAAAAAGTCCTGGAACACCCCTAACCCCCCCTTTACTCAGGGCCCCCCCCCCCCATTCTCGCTGCAGCCAAAGTTCAGTTTGTACCCAGAAACACTGGGGGGGCTCTGGGGGTGTCCCCCCCCCAAAATAATCCTGAGACCCCCAAAATCCTGAGACCCCCCCCCCAAAAAGAATTCCTAGGACCCCCCCACCCTCCCGTACTCAGGACTCTGGCTGCCCCCCCACTACCTACAGCCCCCCCCAGCCTGAGACCCCCCCCAATTCCTCAGATTCCCCCCAGTTCCTTCTCCTCCCCCCCCCAATAACCCACTGTTCCCTTTCCTCTTTACTCCCCCATGGAGGTTTTGGGGTGGGGGGGTTCCCCCCTTCCCCCCCCCTCCCCCCCCCCTCCATTTTTCCCTTTTTTTCCTTTTTTCTTCTCTTTTCAGCCATTTCTGTGCCCCCCCCCCCCCCCTTTGCAGCTTTAACCCTCCCAGCACCCGGGGGGGGCACCCCCTAAACCCCCCCCCCCTCCCCCAACACCCCCTCCCCTTTATTTCCCCGGGGGGGTTGGGTGCAGAAACCTCACAGTTTATTGGGGGGTCGATAAAAGCCGGGGGGGTCCTCGGGGTGCAGGGGGGGGAGGGGTTCTCGTGGGGGGGTCCCGGGGGGGTCTCTCGGGGGGGGGGCGTTGCGGTAGATGAGGGAAATTCTCCTCCCCCTTGGCACCCGCTGCCCCCCGAAGAAAGATTCCCCCTCCCCCAGGATCTGGTGAGTGAACTGGAACCGGGCGGCGCCTCTGGGGGAGGGGAGAGGGGCGGGGTCAGAGAAAGGGGAGGGGTTAGCGGGAAAGGGGAGGGGTTAGAGGAAAGGGCGGGGTCGGAGGAAAAGGGGAGGGGTCAGAGGAAGGGGAGGGGTTAGAGGAAAAGGGGAGGGGTCAGAGGAAAGGGGGCGGGGTTAGAGGAAGGGGAGGGGTTGGAGGAAAAGGGGAGGGGTCAGAGGAAAAGGGGAGGGGTCAGAGGAAAGGGGCGGGGTTAGAGGAAAGGGGGAGGGGTCAGAGGAAGGGGGAGGGGTCAGAGGAAAGGGGCGGGGTTAGAGGAAAGGGGAGGGGTCAGAGGAAAGGGGGCGGGGTTAGAGGAAAGGGGAGGGGTCTAAGGAAAAGGGGCGGGGTCAGAGGGAAAGGGGAGGGGTAAAAGGGGGAGGGGTCAGGGGGAAAGGGGAGGGGTTAGAGGAAGGGGGAGGGGTCGGAGGAAAAGGGGCGGGGTCAGAGGAAGGGGAGGAGTCAGAGAAAATGGGGAGGAGTCAGAGGAAGGGGAGGGGTCAGAAGGGGCGGGGTCAGAAGAAGGGGAGGGGTGAGGGGAGGAGTCAGAGGAAGGGGCGGAGTCAGAGGGAAAGGGGAGGGGTCAGAGGGAAAGGGGAGGGGTCAGCGGGAGGGGCGGGGCCAGATGAAGGGGGCGGGGTCAGCGGGAGGGGCGGGGCCATCGGGAGGGGCGTGGTCTCACCGCAGGACATAGAGGGATCCGGGCTCCAGCAGCAGGTCCAGGCTGTGGGGGGGGCACTGGAGCCGCAGGACGCAGGGGGAGAGCAGCGAGACCCCGGCCAGGGTGCAGCCACAGAACTGGGGGCAAAGGGCAAAGGTCACCCTGGGGTCACGCAGGGGTCAAAGGGGAAAGGTCACCCTCCCCTCCCCCCGTTCCCCTCTGACCTTGACGCTGTCCACGTGGGGCCCCACGAGGCCGCGTGGGTGCAGGTCCAGGACGTGGACGAGGGGCAGGGGGGGGGCGTGGGGGGGGAACGCGGGAGTCACGCGCTGCAGCAGCGCCCGCCCCGCCCCCCCCCACAGCGCGCGCTCGGTCTCGCGGTACCCACGGATGGCCTGGGGGGGGAGGGGACAGTGACCTCTGACCTCTGACCTCTGACCCCGCCCGAACCACAACCCCCCCTTCACAAGTGACCCCCCCGTGACCCCCCGTGACCTCCCGGTGACCCCCCCGTGACCCCCCGTGACCCCCTCACCCCGTCCCAGTGATCGAACTGGTAGCGCCTCCTGCTCAGCACCGGCTCCAGCTCCCTCAGCAGCTCCTCCGCCTCCCGCTCCCTCACGAACCCGCCCTTCACCACCGCCAGGCCCCGCAGCCTCCGCTCCACCCCCGGGCTGGACGCTCGCACCAGGCCCGGGTCGGACTCAGCGTCCGGGCCCAACTCGAACCAATCCCCCGGTCCCACCCCGGCCCCCGGAGCGGCTCCGGCTCCGGCTCCATCCCGGAGCCCTCCCGGAGCCTCCCCGGGTTCTCTGGTTCCATCCCGGGCCCCGCGCGAAGGCCCCGACCCCTTCCCGACCCCCGCCCAGCGCCGGAAGAGGCCCCGCGCGCGGTGCATGACGGGAGCGGAGCGCATGCGCAGCGCCCCCTGGCGAGTGGGAGGAGCGGAGCCGCGGGGCATTGTGGGACGGGGGCGGAATGGAACCGGGAGGGCGGGGGGCGGCCCCAGAGCCCCAGACCCAAGAACCCCCAGAGCCCCAGAGCCCCCAGAGCCCCCAGACACAACGAGCCCTGACCCTCCCCAGAGACCCCCAAGGGCCCCCCCAGACACTTCTAAGGCCCCCCCCAGACCCCCCCCCCAGAGCCCCCCCCTCACCTGCACCCCTCAGTGTTGGGGTTCGGGGTCCCCCCAGAGTTCGGGGGCGTCCCACGGGGGGGGGGCGGTCAGGAAGTGGTGCTGCAGCAGAGCCCCCCGCTCCGCATCCAACTGCGCCCACTGGGGGGGGGGCAAAAGGGGAGGGGGGGTGGGGGGGGGGCACCCCCAAACCCAGGGGGGTCCCAACCACCCCCCCAGGGGGGCTCTGGGGGTCTCATGGCGGGGGGGGGGCTCCCAGGGGACATCTCAGGAGGTGGGGGGGGGCCGTGAAACGAGGGGGGTTTGGGGGGGGGTCTCATGGCAGAGGGGGCCCGGGGGGGGGGGGGTGACTCATGGGGGGGTCCCAGGGTGGGGGGCCCGGGGGGGGTCACAGGGGGGGTCCACGGAGGGTCCCAGGGGGGGTCTGCCGGGGGGGGGTCCCAGGGGGTTCCCAGGGGGGTCTCTCGGGGGGGGGTCCCAGGGGGTTCCTTGGGGGGGGGTCTCCCAGGGGGGTCCCGGGGGTGTCTGAGGGGTTCTGGGGGGTGTCAGTAATTGGGGGGGGTCTCACCTCCCGTGCCAGTCTCCCCGCCGCCTCTCTCCATCGCCGCCGTTCCCGGCCCAGCTCCCCCCGCAGCCCCCTCAGCCGCCCCCACTCCTCAGCCAGGGCCGGGGGGGGGCCCGGGGGGGGCCCGGGGGCGGCCAAAACCGCGGCCATCGCCTCCTGAGACACCGGGGGGGGTCAGTGGGGGGGGGTCTGGGGGTCCCGGGGGGGTTCTGGGGGTCTCTAAGGGGTTTCTGGGGTGCCAGGGGGGTCCTAAGGGGGTCCTGGGGGGGTCTCAGGGGGTCCCTGAGGGGGTTCTGGGGTCCAGGGGGTTCTGTTGGGGGTTTCTGGGGGGTCCTGGGGGTCTCAGGGGTCCTGGGAGGTCCCTGATGGGCTCTGGGAGTCTCGGGGGTCCCTGGGGGTATCAGGGGGGTCTCGGGGGGGTCACTAGGGTCTCAGGGGGTCCTGGGGGTCTCAGGGGGTCCCGGGGGTCCCTGGGGGTCTCAGGGAGGTCTCACGAGGTCCCTGGGCGTCTCAAGGGGGTCCCTGGGGGTCTCAGGGGGTCCCGGGGGGTCCCTGGGGTCCCTGGGGGTCTCAGGGGGGTCCCGGGGGTCTCAGAGGTCCCTGGGGGTCTCAGGGGGTCCCAGGGGTCTCTGGGGGTCTCAGGGGGTCCCAGGGTCTCGAGGGTCCCAGGGGTCCTGGGGGTCCCTGGGGGTCTCAGGGGGTCGGGGGTCTCACGAGGTCCTGGGTGTTGGGGGTGGGGTCTCAGGGGTCCAGGGTCCTGGGGGGTCTCGGGGGTCCCTGGGGTCTCAGGGGGGTCCTGGGGTCTCAGGGGGGTCCCGGGGTCTCAGGGGGTCCCGGGGGTCCCTGGGGGTCTCAGGGGGTCTCAGGGGTCCCTGGGGGTCTCAAGGGGGTCCCTGGGGGTCTCAGGGGGTCCCGGGGGTCTCAGGGGGGTCCCGGGGGTCTCAGGGGGGTCCCGGGGGTCTCAGGGGGTCCCGGGGGTCCCAGGGGTCTCAGGGGGTCTCAGGGGGTCCCGGGGGTCCCAGGGGTCTCAGGGGGTCTCAGGGGGGTCCCGGGGGTCCCTGGGGGTCTCATGGGGTCCCTGGAGTCTCAAGGGGGTCCCGGGGGTCCCAGGGGGTCTCAGGGGGTCCCGGGGGTAGGGTCCCAGGGGGTCTCGGGGTCAGGGGTCCCGGGGGTCTCAGGGGGGTCCCAGGGGTCCCAGGGGGTCTCAGGGGGGTCCCGGGGGTCTCAGGGGGTCCCGGGGGTCTCAAGGGGGTCCCAGGGGTCCCTGGGGGTCCCGGGGGCCTCAGGGGGTCTCAGGGGGGTCCCGGGGGTCTCATGGGGTCCCGGGGGTCTCAGGGGGTCCCAGGGGTCCCTGGGGGTCTCATGGGGTCCCTGGGGGTCTCATGGGGTCCCTGGGCATCTCAAGGGGGTCCCGGGGGTCCCTGGGGGTCTCAGGGGGGGTCCCTGGGGGTCTCAGGGGGGTCCCGGGGGTCTCAGGGGGTCTCAGGGGGTCCCTGGGGGTCTCAGGGGGTCCCGGGGTACCTGGAGGCAGCGGTGCTGCAGGGCAATCACCTCCCGGGCCGCTGCCACCTCCCCCCGCAGCCGCTGCAGCTCCCGGTGGAGGGGGGAGGGGGAGGAGGGGGGGTCGGGGGGGTCTGGGGGGTGGGGGTCACCCCGGGGGGGCGGGGAGGGGGCGGGTGGGGGGAGGGGAGGGGGCTCCGGAACCCGGCGGGGACCCAACTGCCTGTGGGGGGGGGGAACCCACAGCAGCCCCTGACCCACAGATCCAACCCCCCAAGACCCCCTCCCCAGACCCTCCCCTAAACCCCACAGACCCCCCACCCCAAATCCCCCGACCCACAGATCCACCTCCCCAGGCCCCCTAAACCCCAGGCCCCTCCCAGACCCCCAAACCCCCAGATCCCCCAAACCCCCAAGCCCCCCCGTCCCCAGATCTCCCCCCCACCTCCCCAGATCCCCCCCCAGGCCCCCCCAGCCCCACCTCTGCCCCACTCGGGGGGCTCTGCTCAGCGCCCCCCCCCCGGGCACAGCTCTGGGACCCTCGGAGGCTGCGGGATGGGAGAGCTCAGAGTGGGGGGGGGTCCTGGGGGGGTCCCAGTGCCCTTGGGGGTGTTTTGGGGGGGGGGGTCCCACTCACGGGGCCGCCGGGGTCTCCGTGGGGCTGAGCCCCCTCCCCGCTCCAGGTGCTGCCGGGAGCTCTGAATTGGGGGGGTGGGGGTGAAATGGGGTGGGGGGGGGGAACACCCGAGACCCCCCCAGCCCCCCCCGCCCCCCAGCCCCACCTGGTCCCGCTCTGCCCGCAGCAGGGCCCAGAGGTGCCGGTTCTGGTCCCGGAGCCCCTCGGTTCTGTCCCACGCTGCAGCCAAAGCCCCGGCACAGGCAGAGACCTGGGCCTGGGGGGGGGGCGTCAGGAACCCCCCCCCCAAAATAACCCCCCCCCCGGGACCACAGACACCCCCAACCCCCCCTGAAACCCCCCCACTGGGATTGGGGTGTGGCCTGGGGGACCCCGAGACCCCCCCCGAGACCCCAACCCCCAAACCCCCCCAGGACCCCCCAAGACCCCAACCCCCAAACCCCCTGAGCCCCCCCGCCCCCCCTCCAACCCTGGGCACATCTTGGTTGTGGGACCCCCTGTCCGCCCCAAGTGACACGGGGACCCCCCCCCCCACCTCCCACCCCCCTCAGGGACACAGAGACCCCCCCGGACACCCCCCCCCCGCCCCCCCCAGGTGAGATGGAGACACCCAAGGGACATTGGGACCCCCCCCAAGTGACACACGGACCCCCCCCCGAGCCTTGGGGACCCCCACCCAAAACCTTGAGGACCCCTCAGGGTCTTGGGGACCCCCCCAGATGACACAGGGCCCCCCCCAGGGATTCCTCCAAGCCCCCCCCAAGGGACACAGGGACCACCCCAGGGTTTTGGGGACCCCCCCGGGTTTTGGGGACCCCCCCCCCAGCTGACCTGGAGCCTCCCCAGGCGCTGCCGCAGCCCCCGCAGCTCCCCCCGCGCCCCCCCCCCCGCCACCGCCTCCCGGTAGAGGCGCAGGAGCCCCCCCAGGGTTTGGGGACCCCCCCCGGGGGGCAGCCCCAACGCCAGCAGCTCCTGGGGGGGGGGGGGGAGAACACACACAGGGTCTGGACCCCCCCGCCCCAGATATTCCCCCCCCACACCCCCAAATCCCCCCCCAGCCCCATAAATCCCTCCCCCCCCAATAAATTCCCCCCAAATCCCCCCCCAGCCCCCCAAAATCCCCCCCCCACCCCACAATTCCCCCCCAAACCCCAAATCCCCCCCCCACGCCCCCCCACCCTATAACCCCTGCTCACCCCCCAAATCCTTCACCCCCCCTTCCCAAGCCCCCCCCTTATCCCCCCCCCCTCCTTGCCTGTTCCAGGGGGGTGGGCTCCGTGTCCCCCCCTCCCCGGTTCCCAGCGGGGTCCCCCGGGGAGGCTCCGGGGGGGGCTCCTCGCTCGCCCCCCACCCCCGGGGAAAGCTCCAGTGCGGCCACCGCCACCTCGGGGGGGTCTGGGGGGGGGGAAATGGGGCTGAGAGACCCCCAGACAGGGAACCCCCCCCCACCCCAAAGCCTCGGGACCCCCCCCGGGTACCTGGGGAGGGGGCTCGGCCCTCCATGGCCCCACGCGTGGAACCTGGGGGAGGGGGGGGGGCGTCAGCTGAACCCCCAGGACCCCCCCTCAAAAAACCCCCACAGCCCCCCCAAGGCCTCTGGGACCCCCCACAGGT
Organism: Archilochus colubris; assembly: GCA_023079485.1. NCBI lineage: Eukaryota > Metazoa > Chordata > Aves > Apodiformes > Trochilidae > Archilochus > Archilochus colubris. The sequence goes on along the minus strand of JALBCY010000297.1, from coordinate 207,318 downwards.
CCCCCCGGACCCCCCCAACCCACCCCAAAGCCCCCCCCAGGAAGTCCCTGTGCCCCCCCCAAAAGGCCTGAGCCCCCCCAGGGACCCCCAAACCGCCCCTGAGCCCCCCCAGGAGGTTCCTGTGCCCCCCAAATCCCCCAGGAGGTCCCCGAGCCCCCCCAAGACCCCCCCAGGAGGTCCCTGAGCCCCCTCAAAGGCCCTGAGCCCCCCCAGGGGCCCCAAAACCGCCCCTGAGCCCCCCCAGACTCCCCCAAAGCCCCCAGGAGGTCCCTGAGCCCCCCCAGACCCCCCCAGGAGGTCCCTGTCCCCCAAACCCCCAAACCCCGGACCCCCCTCCCCCTCCCACCGCTCACGGCCCCTCCAGGCCCCGCCCCCCGTCGCCGCCTCTTAAATCTCCCGCCAAGCTCCGCCCCTTTCCTCCCATTGGCCGAGAGCGGCGACCAATCAGCGCCGAGCCCGCGGCATGCCGGGAGTTGTAGTTCGGGGAGGTTGCGGGGCCGGAAGTGGGGGGGGGGGGGGCAGCAGTTTGGGGATAAAACGAGCAAAATCGGGTGCCCTGAGGGGGGGGGTGAAACCTCTCCCAGGTTTTGGGGTGCAGATGTCCAGGGGGGGTCCCCAAGGTCCCAGGGGGGTCCCCAGAGCTCCCTCAGTCCCGTTAATTACCCCCCCCCCAGAGCAGGAGGCAACCAGTAAAACCATCGCTTTAATGGGGATTTGGGGGGGGTCTCCCCTCACAGCCCCCCCGGGACAATTGGGGAGGGGGGAGGGGAAAGGGGGGGGGTGTGAGAGTCAGGAAATAAATAAATAAAAGGTGAGGGGGGGGGGGGGATCCTGGGGGGGTCTCCAGGGGGCTGAGGGGGGGGCACAGAGCTCAGGGTGTCCCTGGGGGGGGTTGGGGGGAGTCCTGGGTGTGTCCCCCCCCCTCCTGGGGGGTCCCGTGTGTTCCCCCCCCCCCTTCAGGTCCGTCGGGTCTGGGGGGGTCCCTGCAGCGTGGGGCACTTGAGCCCCTCGGGGCGGGGGAGGGGGCGCAGCCCCCCAGGACCCCCATGGCGGCACCGGAACCCACAGAGCTGGCACCTGGGGGGGCACAAAACGGGGGGGGGCAGTGAGGGACCCCCCAAAAACCTCACACCTCAGCGGGGGGGCTGAGGGACCTCTCCACCCCCCCCCCAATCCAAGGGTCTCCCCAGTTCCCCCCCCCCACCCAGGAGTCCTCCCCAATGCCCCCACCCCAAGAGGTCTCCCCAATCCCCCCCCTCACTGACCCCGGGGGGGTCTCCCCAATCCCCCCCCCATCTCACTGACCCCGGGGGGGTCTCCCCATTTCCCCCCTCACTGACCCCGGGGGGGTCTCCCCATTGTGCCCCCCCTCACTAACCCCGGGGGGGTCTCCCCAATCCCCCCCTCACTGACCCCGGGGGGGTCTCCCCAATCCCCCCCCCCTCTCACTGACCCCGGGGGGGTCTCCCCAATCCCCCCCCCCTCTCACTGACCCCGGGGGGTCTCCCCAATCCCCCCCTCACTGACCCCGGGGGGGTCTCCCCAATCCCCCCCCCATCTCACTGACCCCGGGGGGGGTCTCCCCAATCCCCCCCCATCTCACTGACCCCGGGGGGGTCTCCCATGTGTCCCCTCACTGACCCCGGGGGGGTCTCCCCAATCCCCCCCCCATCTCACTGACCCCGGGGGGGTCTCCCCTCTCTGCCTCCTCCGGGGGTTTTTCCTTCCCAAGGATTTTCCGCGGCTCTGGGAGGGAAATTCCCGAAGCCCTGGGGGGGGGGAGAGGTCGTTGTGGGGGGGGGGGAAGCATTAGAAAGGGGGGGGGGGCAATTCCAGGGTTATTTTGGGGGGGGTCTCACCCGAGGGGCTCAGTTTGTGGCACCTCAGCCGGGTCCTGGGGTGCTCCGGGCGGATCCGGTTCTGGTTCTGGTTTTGGGGAGGGGGGGGGATGAGGGGGGGGCTCCTGGTGGGGAGGGGGCTTTTTTTTGGGGGGGGGGGGAGGGAGGGGAAGGCACCTGAAAGCTGCTGAGAGCGAGGGGAACCCCCCCACAGCCCCCACGGGGACACGGGGGGGGCTCGGGGGGGTCCGGGGAGGGGGGGCGACCCCTGCGGCTCCGACGCCTGAAGGGGGGGGAGGGGGGGGGAAGAAAAATGGGGGAGGGGGGAGATGGCACCTCCCCCAAACACCAGACAGAGGCTGCACCCCCTAAATGCTAAAAAGGGGGCACATTCTGCACCCCCAGACAGACCCTCACCTCCCCCCCCCTCCAAAATGCTCCAGACCCCCCAAAACAACCTGAACCCCAAAACCTCAACCCCCACACAAAGTAAAGAAATAAGGGAGTGACCCCCAAACAAAGCCCCCGCCCCCAACCTCAGGACCCCCATCCCCCCCCCCCTTCACCTTTCGGGCTCTTTGGGGACCTCGTAGATGATGGAGGAAACGCCCCCCCCATCCCCCATCTCCCCCTCCTCAGGCTGGGGGGGGGGCGGCAGCTCCTGGGGGGGCTCAGGGGAAGGGGGGGGGGGCAGCACCTCCTGCTTCAGCCCCAGCACCTCCTCTTCCTCCTCTTCTGTTATTTGGGGGGGGGGCAGTGAGACCCCAGGCACCCCCCCAGAACCCTTCCCCCCCCCCCCCCAACACCCTCACCCCCCCTCCCCAAAACCCCCCCCCCTCTCCCCACCCCCCCCCATAACCAATCCCTGACCCCCAGAGCCCCCCCCCCACCTCATCCAGCCCTGACCCCAACACCCCCCCCCCAAATTCAGGACCCCAACCCCTCCAAGCCCCCCCCCCCAATACCTGTTTTGGGGATGTGGGGGTCCAGGGGGGGTGGGGGGAAGGGTCCCCCCCCTTCCAGCAGAGCACAGGCCCCCCCGCCCCCCCCCACCTCCAGCTGCAGCCCCCCCAGAGCCCCATAGCTGGGGTTGAGGATGAGGAGGGGGGGGCCCTGCAGGAGGGTGGGGGGGGGTCCCCCCTCCCCCAGGACACAGACCACGGCCCCCAGCCCCCCCCCAGCCCCCTCGGGGGGGCTCAGAGCCACGGGAGGGGCTGGGGGACCCCCCCCCACTGGCAGCTCCGAGCCTGAGCTGCAGCCCCCCGAGGAGGAGGAGGAGGAGGAGGAAGGGGGGGACCCCCCAGGAGGGGCTTCTGTGGGAAGAGAGAAGGGTGAGGGGAGCCCCCCCCCCAAAAAATAACCCCTCGCCCCCCCCCATGAGCCAGAGCCCCCTAAATGTGTCCTGAGGACCCCCCCAAAATAACACTTGGAGCCCCAAAAGAGCCTCCTCAGCCCCCCAGCCCAGGGCCCCCCCAAAAGGAGTCCTGGGACCCCCAAAAGTGTCCTGAAATCCCCCAAAAAGGGACACCCCCCCCCCCCCAAATACCCCACCTGGACCCCCAGGCCCCCCCTCAGCCCCCCAGCCCCCTCTGAAGCTGTCCTGGGGTCCCCTCCAGACCCCCCAGTTCCCCTCCAGACCCCCCCAGTTCCCTCCAGACCCCCTCAAGTCCCCTCCAGACCCCCCCAGTTCCCTCCAGACCCCTCCAGACCCTCCCAAGTCACCCCCAGACCCCCCCAGGTCCCCTCTAGACCCCTCAAGTCCCCTCCATACACCCCCAGTTCCCTCCAGACCCCCCAGTTCCCTCCAGACCCCCCCAAGTAACCCCCAGACCCCTCAAGTCCCCTTCAGACCCCCCCATTTCCCTCCAGGCCCCCCCACATCCCCTCCAAACCCCTCCAAACCCCCCCAGGTCCCCTCTAGACCCCTCAAGCCCCCTCCAGACCCCCCCAGTTCCCTCCGGATCCCCCCAGTTCCCTCCAGACTCCCCCAGGTCCCCTCCAAACCTCTCCAGACCCCCCCATGTCCCCTTCAGACCCCCCCAGTTCACTCCAGACCCCCCCAGTTCCTCTCCAGACCCCCCCATGTCCCCTCCAAACCCCTCCAGACCCCCAGTTTCCCCTCCAGCCCCCCCCCCCGTGCCCCCCTCCCCCCTCACCGTCCTCGCTGTCCCCGTCGGAGCTGCTGAGGGTCCTGAGGGGGGAGTGCAGGTCCTGGAAGTAGCGGTGCCCCCCCTGGCACTGCCAGACCGCCGTGGTGTACAGCCCCACCGAGGGGTCCAGCTCGGCCAGGGAGGGCTCGTAGGGGCAGCGCTGCCGGTGGTCCTCGTACCACAGCACCGCGTGGCGCAGGCAGTTCACGTTACGGCGGCGTCCTGGGGGGGGGGACACACTGAGACCCCCTGAGACCCCTCTGAGACCCCCTGAGACAGCCCTGACACTGAGACCCCTCTGAGACCCCCCTGAGACCCCCTGAGACAGCCCTGAGACCCCCCTGAGACCCCCTGAGACAGCCCTGAGACCCCCCTGAGACCCCCTGAGACAGCCCTGAGACAGCCCTGAGACCCCCTGAGACAGCCCTGAGACCCCCTGAGACAGCCCTGAGACAGCCCTGAGACCCCCCTGACACTGAGACCCCCCTGAGACCCCCCTGAGACAGCCCTGAGACCCCTCTGAGACCCCCTGAGACCCCCTGAGACCCCTGAGACCCTGAGACCCCCTGAGACCCTGAGACCCTCTGAGACCCCCTGACACCCCTGGACCCCTGACACACAGCCCCCTGAGACCCCTGAGGCCCCCTGAGAGCCCCCTGAGACCCCTGAGACCCCTGAGACCCCTGAGACCCCTGAGCCCCCTGAGACAGCCCTGAGACCCCTCTGACACAGCCTGACATCCCCTGAGACCCCCTGACACACCTGACACAGCCTGAGACCCCCTGACACATCCTGACCCCGACACAGCCCTGAAACCCTCTGAGACCCCCTGAGACAGCCTGAGACCCCTGAGACAGCCCTGAGACCCCCCTGACACTGAGACCCCCTGACACCCCTGAGACCCCTTGAGAAGCCCTGAGACCCCTCTGAGACTCCCCGACACAGCCTGACATCCCTGAGACCCCGAACACAGCCCTGAGACCCCCCTGACACTGAGACCCCCTGACACTCCCTGAGACCCCCTGAGACCCCCAGACACAGCCCTGAGACCCCTCTGAGACCCCCCTGACACTGAGACCCCCTGAGACAGCCCTGAGACCCCCTGACATAGCCCTGAGACTGAGACCCCCCTGAGACCCCCCTGACCCCCCCGACACACCCCCCTGGCCCCCCCAGAACCACACAGCACCCCCTGACACCCCCAGCATTCCCCTGCCCCCCCCCAGCACCCCCTGACACACACTGAGACCCCCCTGACCCCCCCAGAATCACACAGCACCCCCTGACACACACTGACCCCCCCTGCCCCCCCCCAGCACCCCTGACACAGCCCCACACACCCCCTGACCCCCCCTGGCCCCCCCTGACACACTCTGAGACCACCCTGACCCCCCCAGAATCACACAGCACCCCCTGACACACACTGACACCCCCCTGGCCCCCCCAGCACCCCCTGACACACTCTGAGACCCCCACACACCCCCTGACCCCCCCGCCCCCCTACAGCAACCCCGCCCCCCCCGCCCCCCCCTCACTTTTTTTCCACTTGGTTTTTTTCGGGATTTGTTCCCAGGGTTTCCTGCGGGGAGAGACGGAACCTGGGGCACCCCCGGACCCCCCCGAACCTCCAGAACCCCCCAGAACCTCCCGGTTCCTCCAAACCCCCCAGTCCCCTCCCGGCTCCCCCGGTTCCTTCTCCGGTTTCCCCCGGTTCCTCCCCCCGGTTCCCCCCCCGGAGCCCCCCGTTTCTCCCCCCAGTCACCTCCCGGTTCTTCCCCCCGGTTCCCCTGTTTCTCCCCCCGTTCCTCCCGTTCCCCCGGTTCCCCCCCGGTTCTCCCTGTTCCTTCCCCCGGTTCCCCTCGATCTCCCCCGGTTCCCCCCGGTTCCTCCCCCGGATCCCCCTGTTTCCCCCCTCGTTTCCCCGGTTCTCCCGGTTCCTCCTCCCGGTTCCCTCTCGGTTCCTCCCCCCGGTTCCCCCTGTTTCCCCCCCCGTTCCCCGTTCCCCCGGTTCCTCCCCCGGATCCCCAAGTTTCTCCCCATCTCCCCCGGTTCCTCCCCCAGTCCCCTCCCGGTTCCCCCGTTCCCCCTGTTCCCCCGTTCCCCCCAGTCCCCTCCCGGTTCCCCCGGTTCCTCCTGTTCCTCCCCCGGTTCCCCCCGGTTCCCCCGGTTCCCCCCGGTTCCTCCCCCCGTTTCCCCGGTTCCCCCCTGTTCCCTCCCGGTTCCTCCCCCCGGTTCCCCCTGTTTCCCCCCCCGGTTCCTCCCCCCGGTTCCCCCGGTTCCCCCTGTTCCTCCCCCCGTTCCCTCTCGGTTCCTCCCCCCCGGTTCCCCCCGGTTCCCCCGGTTCCTCACCCCCTCCTGCCCGCTCTCTGTCCCCTCTCCAGCCCCAGCAGATACGCCGCCAGTTTCGCGTCGCTCCAGCCGCTCCTGCGCCGCAGCTCGGTCCATGCCCCGTGGGCCTCCCCCAGGTAAACTCTCCGCACATCGTATTTCTTACGGGACTCCAAGCGCCGCCGGGCCCGGTCCGAGTCCGTTAACCGGGGCCTCCCCCGCGCCTTGCGACCCCCGAGCGCCTCCCCCGGGGGCATCGCCCCCCCGGGACTGGGATTCGAATCGGAACCGGCACCGGAACCGGCACCGCCCCCTCCCCCCCCCTCCCCCTCCCCGCCGCCCCCCGGGCCCGGTTCCGCCGCGCTCATGCCGGGCCCGCCGCCCCCCGGCGCGCTCCGTGACGTCAGCACCGCGCGACCACTTCCGGCGCCGGGCGTAACCATGGAGACCACAAACACCCCCCAAAGCCCCCCCCCCAAACCCCCCCAATCCCCCCCTAAGCCCCCCCAAACCCCCCCCAGCTCCCCACGGGGACGGCCCCGAACCCCCCCCCAAAACCCCGGGACCCCCCAAGCCCCCCCTGGGACCCCCAAACCCCTGGGACCCCCCAACCCCTGAGACCCCCAAACCCCTGGGACCCCCAAACCCCTGGGACCCCCCCAAACCCCTGGGACCCCCCAAACCCCTGGGACCCCCAAATCCCTGGGACCCCCCAAACCCCTGGGACATCCAAATCCCCCCCGGGCCCCCCAACCCCCTGTGCCCCCCCCAGCCGCCCCCCCCTCACTCCTCTTTTGGTTTTTTTCCTCCTTTATTACCCCAGAATTGGGGGGGCTCCCCCTCAGCCCCCCCCTCTCCTCCCCCCTTTCCCCTCCTCCTCCTCGGTTCCGTCTCCCCTGGGAGGTTCCGGGGGCTCCAGCGCAGTTCTGGGGTGCGGGGGGGGCTGGGATCCCCCCTCCAGTTTTGGGGGTGCGGGGGGGTCCCGGGGGTGCCCCTCCCGCAGGCGGAAGATGATGGGGGTCTGGGCCAGGCTGGGGTTCTCCTCCTGCAGCCCCGAGATCCAGCGGGCCAGCGTGCGGCGATCCCCGGAGCCCACCATGCAGAGGGCAAAGATGGGACCCTCCTCCACTGGGGGGGCACGGGGTCAGGGGAGGGGGGCAGCGGGGAGAGGGGGGGTCCCCTGTGCCATCCCCCCCCTCGTCCACAAACTGGGAACCCCCCCCATCCCACAACAGGGACCCCAAAACAGAACTGGGAGCCTCCTGGAACTGGGAGCCTCCCAGTTCCCAAACTGGGACCCCCCCCATCCCAGAACTGGGACCCCAAAACAGAACTGGGAGCCCTCACAGAACTGGGACCCCCCCATCCCAGAACAAGGACCCCAAACCAGAACTGGGAGCCCCCTGGAACTGGGACCCTCCCAGTCCCCAAACTGGGACCCCCCCCATCTCAGAACTGGGACCCCAAACCAGAACTGGGGCCCTCACAGAACTGGGACCCCCCCAGACACCAAACTGGGATCCCCCAGGACTGGGACCCTCCCAGTCCCCAAACTGGGACCCCCCCATCCCAGAACAGGGACCCCAAAACAGAACTGGGAGCTCCCTAGAACTGGGACCCTCCCAGTCCCCAAACTGGGACCCCCCCCATGACAGAACTGGGACCCCAAAACAGAACTGGGAGCCCCCTGGAACTGGGAGCCTCCCAGTTCCCAGACTGGGATCCCCCCATGACAGAACTGGGACCCCAAAACAGAACTGGGACCCCCACAGAACTGGGACCCCCCCAATCCCCAAGCTGGGACCCCCTCATCCCATAACAGGGAACCCAAACCAGGACTGGGACCCCCCCAGAACTAGGACACCCACCCCCAAACCAGAACTGGGAGCCCCCTGAAACTGGGACCCCCCCAATCCCCAAACTGGGACCCCCCCATCCCATAACAGGGACCCTAAACCAGAACTGGGAGCCCCCTGGAACTGGGACCCTCCCAGTCCCCAAACTGGGACCCCCCCATCTCAGAACTGTGCCCCCCCCGTGCCCCCCCTTTTCCCACCTTCATCCACATCGAACTCCTCCTCGTCCCAGGGTCCCCTCTCCAGGTCCAGCTCCAGGTAGAGGGGGAAGTAGAGGCTGCGCTCGGGGTCTGGGGGCTTCTCCTGGGGGGGGACGGACAGGGAGGGGGGGTTGGGGGTCCCTTCCCACCCCTCCTGGGCTGAGGGACCCCCCCCCAAACCCCAAACCCCCGAGGGATCCCCCCCTTCCCAACCCCACGTGTGACATTTGGGGCTTCTGCCCCCCCAAATCCCCAAGGGACCCCCCCAGCTGCCCCACCCCCACCCGAGACCCCCCCCCTCAAAGCCAAGGGGACCCCGAGCGCACCCCCAGATCCCCAAGGGACCCCCCAGGGACCCCCAAATCCCCAAGGGACCCCCCAGGGACCCCTGAACCTCCACCCCCAGCCCCTGTTTGGGCTCCTCCTTCCCCCCCAGAAGCCGCAGGGACCCCCCCACTGCCCCCCCCACCCTGAGACCCCACCTCATGCACTCCCAAATCTGAAAGGGACCCCCCAGGGACCCCCAAATCCCCACAGGGACCCCTGAACCCTCCCCCCCAGCCCCCGTTTGGGCTCCTCCTTCCCCCCTAAAAGCCGCAGGGACCCCCCCGCTGCCCCCCCCCAGCCCCAAACCCCCTCCCCAAATGCGGGGGGGTCTCACCCTCAGGTGGGGGGGCAGGGGGTCCCCCCTCAACACGTAGTAGCTGAGGTGGGTGCGGCGCAGGCAGAGGGGGAAGGGCCCCTCCACGAACACGGGCCCGGCCGGACCGAACCGGGCCAGGAGCTCCCTCTGATCCGGGCTCTGTGCGCCTGGGGCGGGGGGAAGAGTTAGGGACCCCCCAACTGGGGAAACCCCCCCCCAAAAGAACAGGGACAGACCCCAGGAGAACAGGGACAGACCCCCCAAGTGAACAGCGACCCCCCCCAAATGAACTGAGACCCCCCCAACTCAACTGGGACCCCCTAGAAGAATAGGGACCCCCCCCCAATAGAACAAGGAACCCCCCCAGACCTGAGGAACCCCCCCAAGAGAACAGAGACCCCCCCCAAAAGAACAGGGACAGACCCCAGGAGAACAGGGACAGCCCAAGAGAACAGGGACCCCCAAATGATCTGGGCCCCCCCCCCAACTGAACTGGGAACCCCCCAAATGAACTGGGATCCCCCGCAAGAGAACAGGGACGCCCCCCCCCAGATGAACTGGGACCCCCCCAACTCAACTGGGACACCCCCCCCCGGCAGAACAGGGTCACCCCCCAACTGAATTGGGACCCCCCCAACTGAATTGGGACCCCCCCAACCCAGAACTGGGACCCCCCCTCAAAACTGGGACCCAAAACCAGAACTGGTTCCCCCCCCCCCAGGACTGGGAACTCGAACCAGAACTGGGACCCCCCCATCCCCAAACTGGGACCCCCCCCCCTCCTCCCCGGACTGGGACCCCCCCCACGCCCCCCCCACGCCCCCCCGTGTCCCCACCCACGATGTAGGGCTGTCCCGGGCTGTCCCCCTGCGCTGGCACCGGGTGCTGCGGGACAGAGGTGGCAGCGTCACCCCCGGACACACAGAGAGGGGGTGTGGGGTGTGGGGGTGTCCCCCTCCCTGCTCCTGCCTGTGTCCCCAGTGTCCCCCAAATGCCCCCATGTCCCCATCCCCACATCCTCCCCTGCCCCCCTGTCCCCCTCCTGTCCCCTCCCATCCCTGTCCCCTGCCCGTCCCCCTCTCCCTGTCCCTGTGTCCCCCTGTCCCCCATCCCTGTCCTGTCCCCCTGTCCCCCCGTCCCCTCCCCTGTCCCCCATGTCCCCCTTGTCCCCACCTGTCCCCCTCCTGTCCCCCTCCATCCCCCCTCTCCCTGTCCCGTGTCCCCCCATGACCCCCCTTCTGTTGTTTTGTCTTCTGTCTTGTCCCGTCCCTGTCCCCCCTTGTCCCCCTGTCCTCGTTTCCCCCCTTTGTCCTTCCCTGTCTGCTGTCTTTTCCCTGCCCTTGTCCCTGTCGTGCCCCCCACCTGGTACACGGTGATCCGGGTGTCGGGGTCGTTGTTGATGCGGCGCAGGGCGAGCTGAGCTGTGGGGACCCCCGGGGGGGGCATTTTGGGGGGCAGGGGGTGGGGGTCTGCGTGGCGGAGCCGGGGCAGCCAGTAAAGCATCCGCTGGCACTTCCGGACCGGGCGGCTCCGGGGCCCAAACACCCCCAGGAGCAGGAACCGGGTCTCGGCGTCCGGAACCACCCCTGGGGACACCCCCAGGGACCCCCCCGTCAGGAGACCCCCAGGGACACCCCCAGGGACCCCCCCTGTGTCCTGAGACCCCCAGGAACCCCCTGTGTCAGGAGACCCCCAGGGATCCCCCCCACATCATGAGACCCCCAGTAATCTCTCCCCCCATGTCAGGAGACCCCAGGGACCCCCCCGTGTCAGGAGACCCCCAGGAACCCCCCCGTGTCCTGAGACCCCCCCTGGGGACACCCCCACATCCTGAGCTCCTCCCCTAGGGACCCCAGGTGTCTGGACCCCTCCCCAAGCCCCCCAAGCACCCAACCCCCCCCCTCAGGGCTCAGGGACCCCTCCCCAGGGATGGGCCCCAGGACCCCCCCCAGGGCCTCAGGGACCCGCCCCCCAGGGACCCTAGCCCCCCCCCCAGGGACTCAGGGACCCTCCCCAGATGATCAGGGACCCCCCAGGGACCCCATGACCCCTCCCCAGGGTCCCAGCCCCCCCCCAGGGACCCCAGCCCTGCCCCCAAGGTCCCAGCCCCCCCCCCAGGGACCCCAGGACCCTCCCCAGGGCCTCAGGGACCCCTCCCCAGGGACCCCAGGACCCTCCCCAGGGACCCCATCCCCCCCCCAGTGTCCCAGCCCCCCCCCAGGCCCCCCCAGCACCCACCGTTCCTCTCCATCTCCTCCAGCACCCTGAGCCCACACTCCTGCTGCCGGGGGAAGGGGGCGAGGAGGCGCTGGAGGGGTCCCCGGGGCACCCAGGGCCCCCTGGGCAGGAGGCGCAGGAGGCGGTTGTAGGGCCAGAGCTCCCCCGACACCCCCAGGGACCCCAAAACCCCCAGAGCCGCCTCCACCAGCTCCACGCGGCCCACGCGGCGTCCCGGGGACCCCTCCAACCGCGCCAGCACCGCCGAGAGGGCCTGGGCACCCCTGGGGGCGTCCTCGGGGACACCCCCAGAATCAGAGGGGTCCCCAGAGGGGTCCCCAGAGGGGTCCCCAGAGGGGTCCTCTGAGCCGGCCCCCGAGGGGGCCCCAAATCTGCTCCTGGAGCTCTTCCTGGAGGTGCCCCCAGAGGGGTCCCCAGAGGGGTCCCCAGAGGTCTTCCTGGAGGTGTCCCCCGAAGGGTCCCCTGGGGTGTGACAGGAGGGGACCCCAAAGTGTCAGAGGGGACCCCAAAGTGTCAGGAGGGGACCCCAAAGTGTCAGGAGGTGACCCCAAAGTGCTCGTCAAGCGTCCCCTGAGGTGTCCCCCAAATCCCCAGAAATGACCCCAAAAGTGTGACCCCAGCTGTGACCCGTGGGGTCCCCAGAGGCCTCACCTGAGGTGTCCCCAAAGGGGTCCCCAGAGGGGTCCCCAGAGGTCTTCCTGGAGGTGTTCCCCAAGGGGTCCCCTGGAGTGTGACACGAGGTGACCCCAAAGTGTCAGGAGGGGACCCCAAAGTGCTCGTCAAGCGTCCCCCGAGGTGTCCCCTGAAACCCCCCTAAAAACGCCCCCCCTGAGGTGTCCCCCAAATCCCCAGAAATGACCCCAAAAGTGTGACCCCAGCTGTGCCCCGTGGGGTCCCCAGAGGCCTCACCTGAGGTGTCCCCAGAGGGGTCCCCAGAGGGGTCCCCCCAAGTGTCCCTCGCGGGGCGACCCCCGCACAGCGTCCGCATCACCTGGGGGAGGGCGAGGGGTGAGGCTGGGGGGGGAGGGGGAAACGACCCCCGAGGTGTCCCCATTGCCCCCCATGTCCCCATTGCCCCCCCCGTGTCCCCCATTGCCCCCCCACTGTCCCCATTGCCCCCCCCGTGTCCCCATTGCCCCCCCCGTGTCCCCATTGCCCCCCCCATGTTCCCCATTGCCCCCCCACTGTCCCCCATCTCCCCCCATGTCCTCTTTGTGTGTGTGTCCCCCCCCATGTCCCGTGTCCCCATTGCCCCCCCCACTGTCCCCATTGCCCCCCGTGTCCCCATTGCCCCCCCCACGGTCCCCCCGTGTCCCCACTGCCCCCCCCGTGCCCCCCCCCCCATGTCCCCGGTATCCCCTTTGCCCCCCCCTCAACGTGGCCCCTTTGCCACCCCCCGTGTCCCCCCCATTGCTGCCCCCCCCATGTCCCCCCCTGTGTCCTCTTCGTGTCCCCCCCCCATGTCCCCGGTGTCCCCTTTGCACCCCCCATGTCCCCCCCGTGTCCCCCCCTCCCCATTGCCCCCCCCTTCCCCCCCTTTGCCCCCCTCCCTTGCCCCCCCCGCCCCCTTATTGTCCCCCCTGTCCCCCCTTTGCCCCCCCCTCACCTTCTGCCCCCCCCACCCCCCCCAGAGCCCCCCCCGCAGCGCGCGCGCCCAGGGGAGCCTCATGACGTCAGAGGTCAGGCGGTCGGGTCAGAGGTCAGAGGTCAGGCACCGCTCCCCTCTCCGGGCCCGGTGGCCCCGCTGGGCGCCGCCATTTGCCGTGACCCCGCGTCCCCGAGAAGCGCTTCCGGGTCACGGGAAGGGGAAAAGGGGCGGAGCCTGCGGTGCGGCCAATCCCCGCGCGACTCTGGGGTGAGGGGGCGGAGCCAGAGCGTTGATTGGCGGACCCGGGGGGAGGGAGGCGTGGCCTGAAGGGGTTCCCCGTGACGTCAGAGCGAGCTCAGAGCGGGGGGTTCCCCGGTGACGTCAGGGCTGGGGGGGGCAGCCGCGTGACGTCACGCGGGGAGCGGTGACGTCACACGGGGAGCGGTGACGTCACGCGGGGAGCGGTGACGTCAGAGCTCGCAATGCAGCGGGGGGGAGAGGGGGAGCCCCGAACCCCGGGGTCTCCCGGGACCCCCCCGAACCGGGGCAGTGGGGGAGGGGCCGGGTTCCGGGTTCCCCCCCGGGGTTTGGGGGGGGGGAGGGGCGGGGGGGGCGAATTCCCCACTCGTGACGAACCCTCCCCCCACCCCCCCCCACTGGAGTCCGATCCGGTGACGGCACCGGGAGGGGGGGGAGCAGAGGGGGGGGGGATGGAGAGGGGGGGATTGGGGGGGGTGTTTGGGGGTCTCTGGGGGGGGTGGCAGCGGGGGGGGGATGGGGGGAGCTGGGGGGGGGTTGGGGATCGCTCGGGGATCGCTCGGGGATCGCTCGGGGTCCCCCCCCTCCCCTCCCCCCCCCCGGGATCCCCCCCGCGAAACGTGGAAAAAATGACGCCAGACCCGCCCCCGGTGACGTCATCGCGATCCGGGTCGGGGATTGGCTGGGGGGGAACCGGGCCCGGGGGGGTTCGGACCCTCCGCAGACTTTTAAAAGTGGCGGCGGCTCCGGGTCGGGACCGCGACCAGAGACCGAACCGAACCGAACCAACCCAACCCAACCAAACCCAACCCAACCCAACCCAACCGGGACCGACCCAGACGGGGTGGAGCGGAACCGACCCGACCCGACCCGACCCGACCCGACCCGACCCGACCCGCCAGGACCCCCCCATCCCACCCCCCCCATGTCCAACGCGCACTTCAACCGCGGGCCGGCCTACGGGCTGTCTGCAGAGGTGAAGAACAAGGTGGGAGGAAAAGAACCGAACCGAACCGAACCGAACCGCGGACAGAACCGGGCTGAGGGGAAAGGAACAGAGAAAGAGCGGGGAGGACCCAGAGTTCCCCCCCCCCCTTGAGTCAAAGGGACCGGACCGGGATTGGGGGGGGGGGGGCATGACCGGGCCGGACCGAACCGGGGGGGGGAATGAGCCCTGGATGGACCGGACCGGACCGGAGGGGGTGGGGCAGGAGGCGTCGGGGGGGGATGGGTCAGAACCCGGCGCTGTCCCTGGTGCTGCCCCGGAGTCCCGGGGGGGGGAGGTCGGGGGGGGCGGCACCAGAACCCCCCGGTTCCCCCCGGCCGTGCCTCAGTTTCCCCAACCCGGGGGGGGGGAGATGGGGGGGGAGCCCCCGTTTCTCCGGACCCCGCTGAGTGCGGGGAGCGGCGCGGGAAGGGTTAATGCGGGGGGGTCTGGGGGTTCTGGGGGGGTTCTGGGTGTCCCGGGGAGGTTCTGGGTTTCCCGAGGGGGTCTGGGTTTCCCGGGGGGGGTTCTGGGTGTCCCGGGGGGGTTCTGGGTGTTCCGGGGGGGTTCCTGGGTGTCCCGGGGGGGTTCTGGGTGTCCCGGGGGTCTCTGGGTGTCCCGGGGGGGTTCTGGGTGTCCCGGGGGGGTCTCTGGGTGTCCCGGGGGGGCCCCGTCGCCCCCGGCCCCGCCGTGAGCCCTTATAAGGCGTCGGATCGCGGCGGGCGGGCGGCTGCGGACCGGGACCTCATCCCGGGACTATATATGGGCAAAGGTTCGGCTGGGCCGGCGGGACCCGGAGCCCCGGGGGGGGTCGGGGCGGGGCAGGTGGGGGGGCCCGGACCTCCCTGGATCGTGTCCGTGTCCCCCCCTCCTCCCGAACATCCTCCGGGTGCCCGGGGGGATCCACGCATCCGGCACCCTCCGATCCCCCCCCCCCCCAACGGGGTGAGGGGGCTGCTCCCCCCTGACCCCCCCGTGTCCCCCCAGACCCCTCCTGACCCCCCCTGACCCCTCCTCCGCTTCCTGGTCCCTTCCCACCTCCTCACATCCCACCCCCGGTGGGGTGCCCCCCATCCTCCCGGTGGGGTCACCCCCCCCCCAGTGTCCCCCCCGGCATCACCCCCCTGACCTGGACCCCTGATGATGCCCCCCCCCCCCAGCAGTGTCCCCAGTGTCCCCCCGTGTCCCCAATGTCCCCCCGTGTCCCCCCCCCCTCCTGACCACATCCCCCTGCTGGGGTCCCCCCTGGCATTGCCCCCCACATCCCCCTGATGGGGTCTAACACAGACCTCTGAGGGGCCCCCCCTGACCCCCCTGACCCTCCCTGACCCCCCTGACCCCTCCTGACCCCCCCTGACCCCCCTGACCCCCCCTCCCCAGCTGGCACAGAAATACGACCCCCAGTGTGAGCAGGAGCTCCGGGCCTGGATCGAGAGCACCACGGGGCGGCGGCTGGGGGAGAGCTTCATGGATGGGCTGAAGGACGGAGTCATCCTCTGCGAGTATGACCCCTGACCCCCCGGTGACCCCCCGGTGACCCCTCGGTGACCCCCCAGTGACCCCTGACCCCCCCCGACACCCCCCTCCCAGCTCAGACACGGAGCTGTCCCTGGGGAGCCCCCCCTGACCCCCAACTTGGGGCTGGGGTCAACGCTGGGGAACCTGAGCCCAAAACCTTGAGATTCACCCAGCCCCGACCCCCCCACACCCTGACACCCCCACCCTGAACCCCCCCACCTGTCTGAACCCCCCCAGCCTGACACCCCCACCCTGACACCCCCCCTGACCCCCGACCCCCACCCTGATCTCCCCCCTGCCCCCCCCACCCTGACACCCCCCGGACCCCCCTGCCCCCCCCAGACTCATCAACAAGCTGCAGCCCGGCTCGGTGCAGAAGGTGAACGAACCCATCCAGAACTGGCACAAGGTGAGGGGGGGTCCCTCCCGGGGGGGGGCATTGGGTGGCAGCGAGGGGACCCCTGAGGGGACTCCGTGGGGGGGTCCCGGGTCTGAGCCCCCCCCGTGTGCAGCTGGAGAACATCGGGAACTTCCTGAGGGCCATCACACGCTACGGGGTGAAGCCCCACGACATCTTCGAGGCCAACGACCTCTTCGAGAACACCAACCACACCCAGGTCCAGTCCACGCTCATCGCCCTCGCCAGCCAGGTGACCCCCGGGGGGGGGAATTGGGGGGGTCCTGGGGGTCTTTGGGGGTGGCCCCGGGGGGTGCCGGACAGTCCCCATGTCCCTTGGAAGCCACCAACCCCCACATGCAGGTCCAGGTCTTCATCATTCAGGTTACAGCCCCAGGGTGGGATTTGGGGGTCCTTAGGGTGTGGCCCTGACCCCCCCGGCGTGGGATGGGGTCTGGGGGTCCCTGGGGGGTGGCCCCGGGGGTCCCTGGGGGGTGCCAGACTGTCCCCATGTCCCCTTAGCGACCACCGACCCTCCCCCCCCCAGTGGTCCACGTCCTCATCACTGGGGTGACCCCCCCGGGGTGGGATTTGGGGGGTCTTTCGGAAGAGCTGGGGGGGTCCCGGGTTTGGGGGGGGGGGGTGTCCCCTGGGAGAGGCTCGAGGGGTCCCCTCCCCTCCCCCAGGCCAAGACAAAGGGGAACAAAGTGGGGCTGGGGGTGAAATACGCCGAGAAGCAGCAGCGGCGATTCCAGCCCGAGAAGCTGCGGGAGGGCAGGAACATCATCGGGCTGCAGGTGACACCGGGGCTGGGGGGACAGGGGGGGCTGGGGGACATCGGGGGGACAGGGGGGGCTCGGGGGGCTGGGGGACTGGGGGGCATCGGGGGGCTCAGGGGGGGCTGGGGACATCGGGGGGACAGGGGGGGCATTGGGGGGCTGGGGGGCATCGGGGGGCTGGGGAGCATGGGGGGGCTGGGGGGACATGGGGGGGCATGGGGACACCCAGAGGACATGGGGACATGAGGGGGACATGGGGACACCTGGGGACACCTCGGGGTCTGAGGGGGCATCGGGGGTCTGGGAGGACATTGAGGGGCATGGGGACATCTGGGGACACCTGGGGGGCCTGGAGAGACCCAGGTGACATGGGGACACCTGGGGGGACACCTGGGGGTCCTGGGGACACGGGAGGGACATGGTGACACGGGGGGGACACAGGGACATCTGGGGTGCTTGGGGACACCCAGAGGGGACCTGGGGACATCGAGGGGGACACGACACGAGGAGAAAGGGGAACACGGGGGGGGATGGGGACACCTGGGGGATGTGGGGACACTCGTGGGTGTGTGGGTGTGTGTGTCCCGTGTCGTGGCGCTGTCGGGGTCACCCCTGTCCCCCCGTGTCCCCCCGTGTCCCCCCCAGATGGGCACCAACAAGTTCGCCAGCCAGCAGGGCATGACCGCCTACGGCACCCGGCGCCACCTCTACGACCCCAAACTGGAGACCGCCCACCCGCGGGACCAGGCGACAATCAGCCTGCAGATGGGGACGAACAAAGGGGCCAGCCAGGTGGGGACACCCGTGGGGACACCCGTGGGGACACCCGTGGGGACACAGCCCCCCCCTTGGCGGGTGGGGACACGGGGAGGAGGGAGGGGGCTCTGGGGACAGTGGGGAGGGGGCTGGGATGGGGACACGGAGAGGGGGGACACACCTGGGGAGGAGCAGAGACCCCCACCCCTTGTCCCCTGGAGCTGTCCCCAAGTTCCCCGAGGTGTCCCCAAACCCCCCCGTGTCCCCACGACCCCCGGAACTGTCCCAAAATCTCCCTGGAGCTGTCCCCAATGCCCCCCAGTGTCCCCAATGCCCCTCAGTGTCCCCAATGCCCCCCAGTGTCCCCAATGCCCCCCAGTGTCCCCAATGCCCCTCAGTGTCCCCAATGCCCCCCAGTGTCCCCAACCCCTCCCCCGAGGTGTCCCCAAGGCCCCCCGAGGTGTCCCCAAACCCCCTGGAGCTGTCCCCAGTCCCCCCCATGTCCCCACGCCCCCAGAGCTGTCCCTCCAGCGCTGTGTTTGTGTCCCTGTCCCCTCCCCATCTCCCTTGTCCCTTTTCCCTCTCCCCCATCCTGTCCCCCCTCCCTGTCCCCTCCCCCCCATCCCGACCCTCTCCCTCTCCCATCCCCCTCCCCTCTCCTCCATCCCTCTGTCCCCTCTCCCACTCCTCTCCCTTTTCCCTCTCCCCATCTCCCCTCTCCCCCATCCCCTTTTCCCCCTCCCCTCTCCGTTCTCCCTCTCCCCATCCCTCTCCCCTCCATCCCCTCTCCCTTTTCCCTCCCCTCTCCCTCTCCCACCTCCGCTCTCCCTTTTCTCCTTCCCCATCCCCCCTTCCCTCTCCCCCTCCCATTTTCCCTCTCCCCCATCCCCTTTTCCCCCTCCCCTCTCCCCATCCCTTCTCCTTTTCCCTCTCCATCTCCCCTCTCCCTTTTCCCTCTCCCCTCTCTCCCTTTTCCCCCTCCCCATCTCCCCCCTCCACTCTCCCTCTCCCTTCTCCCCCTCCCATTTTCCCTCTCCTAATCCCCATCTCTCCTTCTCCCCTCTCCCCTCTCTTCCTTTTCCCTCTCCCCCCCATCTCCCCTCCTCCCTCTCTCCCCATCTCCCCTCTCCGTCTCCCCTCTCCGCCATCCCTCTCCCCATCTCCCCCCTCCACTCTCCCTCTGCCCTCTCGCCCCTCTCCCATTTTCCCTCTCCTAATCCCCATCTCCCCTCTCCCTCTCCCCCCTCTGCCCTCTCCCCATCCCTTCTCCCTCTCCTAATCCCCATCTCCCCTCTCCCTCTCCCATCTCCCCCATCTCCCTTCTCCCTCTCCCCTCTCCGCCATCCCTCTCCCCATTTCCCCCTCTCCATCTCCCATCTCCCTCTCCCCTTTCCCACCCCTCTTCCTTTTCCCTTTCCTAATACCCTCTCTCCCTCTCCCTCTCCTAATCCCATCTCCCCCCTCTCCCCTCTCCCTCTCCCCCTCTCCCCTCTCCCCTCTCCCCCTCCCCTCTCCCCCTCTCCCTTCTCCCTCTCCCCTTTTCCCTCTCCCCTCTCTCCCCTCTCCCCTCTCCCCTCTCCCCATCTCCCCTCTCTCCCCCCTCCCCCAGGCGGGCATGACGGCCCCGGGCACCAAGCGCCAGATCTTTGAGCCGTCTCTGGGGATGGAACGCTGCGACACCGGAACCATCGGGCTGCAGATGGGCAGCGCGGGGGGGGCCTGGCGGGGGGGGCTCCCGGCCTATGGGCTGCCCCGCCAGGTCTACGACCCCAAGTACTGCGGGGGCCCCGAGCTGCTGGGGGAGGACGGGCTGGGGGGGCTCTACAACTCCCAGTAGCCACCAACCCCCCCACACTCGCCACTGCCCCCCCCCCGGTTCCTTTCACGGCCCCTGCTCTGCCCCTCCCCCCCCACACACACACAGCCGCGGGGGGAGTTGGGGAGGGGGGGAAAGGGGGGGGGGGGCTCAGGGAGATTGGTCCCAACACCCCCCCCCTCTTCCTCCTCCTCCTACTGCCCCCCCCGTGAGACCCCGCAATAAAAATCACAGAGAGAGAGAGAGAGTTGGGGGGGGAAAGGGGGGGAAATGGGGGGGGGGAAAGGGGAAGGGGAAAGAAAGGAAAGAGAAAGAGAGGGAGAGGAAGGGGAAAGGAAGGAAAGGGGAGAAGAGAAAGGGGAGAAAGGAGAAAGGAGGAGAAGGGAAGGGGAAAGGGGCTGAAAGGGAAAGGGAGGAGAGGAGGGAAGAGGGGAAAAAGGGGGGAGAGGGAAAGGGGGGAAGGAGGAGAGAAAGTAAAGGAAAAACCCCGGGACCCCCCCTCCCCCCCCAAGCACACGGAGCCCCCCAGGAAAGCCCCCCCGGGGCCTTTATTTGAGAAGAGGGGGTGGGAAATGTCCCCCCCACCCCAAAGTCCCCACCGGGAGGGGACAAATTCCAACAGGGTGGGGTGACCCCCCCCCCCTAAACCCCCCCCATGAGCAGAGGGGGGGTCCTGACCCCAGGGATGGGGGGGGGGGCACATCCCGGGTCCCCCTCTGAGCCGGGGGGGTGAAAAAGTAGAAAACGTGGGGAAAAGGGGAAGGAAACACCGCGGGGGGGGGGGATGGGACCCCCCCTCGGATTCCCCCCCCCCTCACGGGTGTCCCCCCCCCTCCTGGGGGTCTGGGCTGCTACTGATTGGCGGCTTCGCAGGCGTCGATCCAATCGCTGTAAACATCCACGGGTTCCGAAAGGTCTCGAGTGGGGGGGGGGTTAAGGAGGAAACGTTTAACGGGGGGGGGGGGTTCTGGGGGGGTCTGAGCCCCGAAGGATACAGGTGATGGGGGTCTGGAACTCCTCCAGGCAGACGGTGCAGGAAATCACCCCCGTGTTGCGGGCTCGGTCCCTGCGTGGGGTGCGGGACACGGACACGGGGGTCGCGTTTGGCACCGCCCTGACCCCCCCCGGGCCCCCCCCCCCCCCAAACCCCCCACTCACATCTTGACGTCGCAGGACTTCTCGTGGTTGCAGAAGGGACACGTGAACTGCGTCTCCAGCGTCCCCGTCATCTTCTTCTTGGGGGGCGGCTTCCGCTTCGACTTCCGCCGCCCCATGGCTGCGGAACCGGGACCGGAACCGGTTACCGGGACCGGGACCCCCACAACCCCCCTCCCCCTCCCTTCCCCCCCGCCTCCCGCCCTCCCGCAACCCCCCCAACCCGCGCTGGGCTCCCCTGGGCCGGAACCGAACCCCAGAACCCTCCCGGTACCGCCGGACCCCCCCGGACCCCCCCCCCGGTACCGCCGGACCCGCTCCGGTCCCCCCCTCACCGCCGCTCCCGTCCCGCCGCCTTTTCCCGGAAGCGGCTCCAAGCCCCGCCCCTCCACTTCCGCCTTTCCGCACCGCCCGCTCCCCATTGGGCGGTGGCCGCGCGGCTTCCAGCCAATCAGCGGCGGGGAGGCGGGGCCAGGCGATCCCGCCCGTTTTTGGGTTGAAAAGCGGCGATTTTGGGCAAAACGCGGGGGGGGGGCGGGGTTCGGGGGCGCCCCCGGACAAAACCTTTTATTGGGGAAGCTCTGGGGGTCCCGCCCCGCTGCCCCTCAGCTCGCAGTCCGGGGGGGTCTCACCCCACACCCCCCCAGGGACCCCCCAAAACCCAGGGGGGGGATGGAGGAGAAGGGGGGGGGCTGGGAGGGGGGGAGGTGCCCCTGGGGTCTGTTTGGGGGGTCCCGACATCCCGGGGGTGCCCCTGGGGGGGTCGGGGGGAGTCTGGGAGGGGGGTCCTGGGGAGGTTGGGGGGGTCTGGGGGGGTCCTGGGGGCTCAGAGGGGTCCTGGGGGGGTCCTGGGGAAGTCGAGGGGGGTCCTGAGAAGGTCGTGGGGGTCTGAGTGGTCCCGAGGGGGCTCTGGGGAGGTCGGGGGGGTCCTGGGGTGGTCCCGGGGGGATCCTGGAGAGGTCTGAAGGGATCGGGGGGGGGCTCTGGGGAAGTCGGGGGGGTCCTGGGAAGGTCGGAGGGGGTCTGGGGGAGTCCGGGTGGTCCCGGGGGAGGTCGGGGGGGGTCCTGAGGAGGTCGGGGGCGTCTGGGTGGTTCCGGGGGGGGTCAGAGGGGTCCTGAGGAGGTCGGGGGGGGTCTGGGTGGTTCCGGGAGGGGGTCCCGGGGGGGGTCCTGGGGACGTCGGGGGGGGTCTGGGTGGTTCCGGGGGTGTCCCGGGGGGGTCCTGGGGACGTCGGGGGGGTCCTGAGGAGGTCGGGGGGTATGGGTGGTCCCGGGGGGTTTGGAGGGGGTCTGGGTGGTTCCGGGGGGGTCCCGGGAGGGGGTCCCGGGAGGGTTAGAGGTGCCGGGGGGGCAGAGCCACCCGGTAGAGGACGCGTCCGGTGGCCTCCAGGAAGGTGACGGTGAGAGCCCGGGGGTCGAGGCGGAGGTGGGCGAAGCCCCCGGGGGAGGAGGGGGCTCCGTAGAAGAAGCGGAGGGAGCCGGGGGGCACAGCCCCCCCGTGCTGCTGGGAACCCTCCATGAAGTTCCCCGCCCCGCTCACCACGTAGCCCACCCCCCCCTCCTGCAGGAACTGCGGGGACACAAAGTGGGGGGGGGCGTCAGGGTTTGGTCTGGGGGGGCTAGCCCCCCACTTCCAGGTGGGGTCAAAAGGGAGGGTTTTCTGGTTTGGGGTGGGGGCGTCAGGGGTTTGGTCCTGGGGGGCCCGGCTCAGCCCCCCCGCCCCCCACTTCCAGGAATTTGGGGGGAAAAAGATTTGGGGTCCCTGTGCCAGGTTGGGGGGGGGGGGGCTGGGGGTTTGGGGGTCCTCGGTGGGGGTTGGGGGTCCCTGGGGAGGTTTTGGGGAGGTTTAGGGGGTCCTTGGGGGGGCCCTGGGGAGGTTTGGGGGTGCTGAGGGGAAGTTTGGGGTCCCGTGGGGGTTTGGGGAAGTTTTGGGGTTCTAGGGGGGTTTTGGGGTCCCAGGGGGCTTTGGGGGGTCCCGGGGGGGTTTTGGGGCCCCGGGGGGTTTGGGGAGGTTTTGGGGGTCTCGGAGGGTTTTGGGGTCCCGGGGGGGGGTTTGGGGGGTTCCCAGGGAGGTTTTGGGGTCCCGGGGAGGGGTTTGGGGTCCCGTGGGGGTTTGGGGTGGTTTTGGGGTCCCGGGAGGGTTTGGGGAGGTTTTGGGGTCCCGGGGGGGTTTGGGGAGGTTTGGGGGTCCCGAGGAGGTTTTGGGGTCCCCGGGGGGGTTTGGGGGGTTCCAGGGGGGTTTTGGGGTCCCCGGGGAGGTTTTGGGGTCCCGGGGGGGGGGGGTTTGGGGAGGTTTTGGGGGTCCCGGGTGGGTTTTGGGGTCCCGGGGGCGTTTTGGGGTCCCGGGTGGGTTTTGGGAGGTTTTGGGGTCCCCGGGTGGGTTTTGGGAGGTTTGGGGTCCCGGGGGGTTTAGGGGTGACCTGTAGGTTGTGGTCATGCCCGCAGATGTACGCCGTGACGCGGTGCTGGCGGAGCAGCGGGCGGAGCAGCCGCAGCAGGCAGGGGGTGGGTCCGTGCTCCGCCACCGACCAGAGCGGGTGATGTCCCGCAACCAGCACGAAGCTGTCGCCCCGCGCCGCCTCCAGCCGGCCCCGCACCCACCGCAGCTGAGCCGCCACCGCAGCCGCCTCCGGGGGCTTCCCCGCAGCACCCCCCGACCCGAAATCGTCCCCCCCGCCGCAGAGCAGAACCGTGTCCAGAACCAGCAACCGGGCCGAGGAGTTGGTACCGGGGATGGAGAAACGGAGACTGTAGTAATGGTGCGGGAAGTGCCTGCGGGGACAGGGGGCAGCTGGGGACACCCGGGGACACCCGGGGACACCTCGGGGAACTTGGGGACACCAGAGACAATAGGGATCTGGGGACACCGGGGGCCTTGGGGACACCTCAGGGACCTTGGGGACACCCAGAGACACCATAAGGATCTTGGGGACACCATGGGGACCTTGGGGACACCTTGGGGACACCACGGGGGTCTTGGGGATACCCTGGGGATCTTGGGGACACCTCGGGGACCTTGGGGACACCTCAGGGACCTTGGGGACACCCCAGAGACACCATAGGGATCCTGGGGACACCATGGGGACCTTGGAGATACCTGGGGATCTTGGGGACACCTTGGGGGCATTGGGGATACCACGGGGACACCTCGGGGACCTTGGGGACACCATAGGGATCTTGGGGATACCCTGGAGGTACCATAGGGACCTTGGGGACACCATGGGGACACCTTGGGGATACCCTGGGGGCACCCCAGAAACACCATAGGGATCTTGGGAACACCACGGGAACCTTGGGGACACCATGGGGACTTTGGGGACACCCCAGAGACAGCACAGGGACCTTGGGGACACCTTGGGGACATTGGGGACACCATAGGGATGTTGGGGACACCAGAGGGGCCTTGGGGACAGGCTGGGGACAGGTTGGGGACAGGTGGGGACAGGCTGGGGTCGGTACCAGCGGGGGGAGTGCTGGCTGTACGCCAGCTGGGCCGTGACGTTCCCCGCGTGGTCGTGGTTCCCGGCGAGGACGAACCAGGGCAGAGCCCGAAGGCCCGGGGCAACAAAGACCCTCTCGAAGGTGTCCTGGGGACACGGGGGGACATGGAGGACACGGGGGACATGGGGACACGGGGGGACATGGGGGACAGGAGGGACAGGAGGGGACATGGGGGACAAGGAGGGGACATGGGGAGGACAGGAGGGACATGGGGACACGGGGGGACATGGGGGGACAGGGGGGACATCAGGGGACACAGGAGGACAGGAGGGGACACGGGGGACACAGGGATGGAGGGGACAGGAGGGGGATACAGGGGACATCTGGGGGACACCCCAGAGACACCATGGGGACCTTGGGGGTACCCTGGGGACACCACGGGGACATGGGGGGACACAGGGGGACATGAGGGGATTGGGGGGGACAGGAGGGGACACGGAGGACATTGGGGGACAGGAGGGGATTGGGGGGGGACAGGGGAGGGTTTGGGGGGGACAGGAGGGGACACGGAGGACATTGGGGGACAGGAGGGGACAGGAGGGGATTGGGGGGGACAGGAGGGGATTGGGGGGGGACAGGAGGGGATTGGGGGGACTGGGGAGGGGACACGTGGGGACAGGGCGGCCTCGCTGCCACCCCCACCTGGGGCAGTCGGGGTCCTCTCAGAGAGGTCCTTGCCCCCCCCCCGCCTTTCGGGGTGCCCCCCCTCTTTTGGGGTGCAGTACCTGGAAGCGGGGGTCCCACTCGTCCCGCACCCCCTCGTAGTAGAAGTTGTCCCCCAGGGCCAGGACAAAGTCAGCTCCCAGCTCCGTGGCCGCTCGCCCCATGGCGGCCGCCGTGGCCGTCTCGCGGGGGGTGGCAAAAGGGGGGTCGGGGACCCCCCCCCAGTCCCCCACAGCCAGGAACTGCACAGCCCCCTCATGGCCCCCCCCGGCCACCGCTGTCACCGTCACTGTCACCCAGAGCAGCCCCAACATCTGCGGGGGGAGAGGAGGGAAGGGAGGGGGGGACGCCATGGGGTGACCCGGGGGGGGGGGATCCTGACCCCCACCCACAGCACCCGAGTGTTTGGGGGGTCCCCAGAGGTCCTGACCCCACCCATGGGACCCAGGTGTCTGGGGGGTCCCAGAGGTCCCGACCCCCACCCAGAGGACCCAGGTGTCTGGGGGGGTCCCAGAGGTCCCGACCCCCACCCAGAGGACCCAGGTGTCTGGGGGGGTCCCAGGGGTCCTGACCCCCACCCATGGGACCCAAGTATTTGGGGGGGGGTCCCAGTCCCACCCCAGGTGCTTTTGGGGGAGTCCCTGACCCCCACCCATGGGACCCAGGTGTCTGGGGGGGGGTCCCATTCCCACCCCAGGTGTTTTCTGGGGGGGGGGGTCCCCAGAGGTCCTGACCCCACCCATGGGACACCAGTGTTTGAGGGGGTCCCCAGAGGTCCCGACCCCCACCCAGAGGACCCAGGTGTTTGGGGGGGCCCCATTCCCACCCCAGGTGTTTTCTGGGGGGGGTCCCAGAGGTCCCGACCCCCACCCATGGGACCCATTTGTCGGAGGGGGGGGCGGGGGTATCCCCGGCACCCCTCCCCCTCCCAAATCAGCCCCAGCCCCCCCCAGCACGGAAGGGACCCCCCAGGTGTGGGTGCCCCCCCCTCCCTGGCCCCCCCCGTGGGGTCAGGGGTCACTCACCTCGTGTCCCCTCCCGTGTCCCCTCCCGTGTCCCCTCCCGCGCTTTATGGGTCCCAAAAGGGGAAGTTGGGGTCGCGCCGCCCGGTGCCCCCCCCACCCCTCCCCCCACCCGTGTCACCTGATGCCTCGCGCTCACACGGGGCCTCGAGGTGGGGGGAGGGCACTGGGAGCACTGGGAGCACTGGGCGGGGGAAGGGGGGGGGGGATCAGCCCCGCTTTCCGACGGAAATCCCCAAAATGCCCCAAATCCGCGCCAGCTGCCTCCACGTCACGCGTGACGCGGGACACGGGTGACCCCCACACCCCCCCCCCCTGGAAAAACTGGGGGAGGGGGGTCCTTGGGTGGGTGGTAATGAGGGGGGGGGTGGGGGGGATCTCACCCCAACCTCCGGGACCCCCCCAGCTTCGCCCCGGTCCCACGGGGGGTCCCGCACGTCGGGGGTCGTGGGGGGGGGCCGGGACCTTTGGGTGCCGATTGGGGGGGGGCAGAGGCTCAGCACGTGGCTGGGGGGGGGCAGGGCCCCTCCTGGAGGGGGTGGGGAAGGGTCCGGGGGGGGGAGGGGGGGTGGGCACCGCCCTTTGCCCCTTCAGGAGGCGGGGGGGGGGGAGGGGCCGCGAGCCCCCTTCCAAACCCCCCCCGGGAGAAATGGGGAGAAATCGGCTGATTTCGGGAGGGGCCGCGAGCCCCGACACCCCCAAATAAACCCCCAATTGCACTGGGGGGGGGCACGGAGCTCCCGAGACCCCAAACCCCCCCAGGGTCCCCCCGCGGGCATCCCGTTGCCATGGGGACCCCGTTGCCATGGGGACCACCTGAGGATGCGCCCCCCCCCCCAAAGAAGCAGCCCCCCCGGGCGCGAGCGGGTCCGACACTTTTTATTTCCGTTTTTTGTCTTTTTTTGCCCCATTTTTTCCGCGGTTTTGGGATTTTTTTTTTTTGTTTTTTTTCCTTTTCTGTTTTTTTTGTTTTTTTTTTTTTTTTTTCCTTTTCTCCTCAGTTTTTTTTTTGGGGGGGGGGGCAGGTGCCGAACCCCCCCCCCTTTTCCCTCTTCCTCCCCCCACACCCCCCCACCCCCCTCCCCCACCCCAGGGAAATGACGTCACTGCCACGTGCGGGGGGGGGGGCGTGGGGGGGCGACCTGGGGGTCCCCAAATGTGCAACGCTGGTGGGGAAAGGGGGGACCCCGAGAGTGACGCCCCCCCCCCCAAACTGCACCCCCCCCCCCACCCCACAGGTTTAGGGGGGGGGGGGAACACACGGGGGTCCCGAAATCGGGGTGTCCATAATTGGGGGGGGGTCCCCAGTCCCCAGGGAGGGGCCCATTGCTGGTGGGGGGTCCCCAAATGTTGGGGGCCCCATTGCTGGTGGGGGGCCCTAAAATGGGGGGAGCCCCAAAATAGGAGGAGGGGGGGATGGGGGGGGTTGGGGGAGGGGCAGTGCTGGTGGGGGGGTCCCGGGGTTATTGGGGGGGAGGGGGGGGGGGGCAGGAAAAGGACCCAAAGTGGGGGTCGCCAAAACGGGGGGGCCGATTGATTGTCCCCATTTTGGGGGTCCCCATTTAGGGGAAGGGGGGGGGAAGGCACGCGGGGGGGGGGAGGTGTAAGGCAAACACAATTTTGGTCCATTTGACCCCAAAAACCCGGGGGCCAGGAAGGGGGGGGAGGGGGGGGATGTGGACACCCTCACCACCCACCCCAAAACTGCCCTGGGGTGAGGAGGGGAGGGGAGGGGGGGGCTCATCCCATCCCCCCCCCCCCCGGACACTGAAATCAGCCAAAGGTGCAGAAAAACCCCAAAATGAGCAAAATGCCCCCAAACGACCCCCCCACCCCCCCCTTCCCCTTGGATCAGGAACTGGGGACACCCCCACCCCCCCTCCCCCCCCCCAAGGAAAACTGGAGCAAAATTCCCCAAAAACTACCATAAAAAAACCATAAAATCGCCAAAGGGGGGGGATGGGGGGAGCCCCCCCCCAAATGGGCAAAAGGGAGAAAAAATTGGGGGGATTCCCCCAAAAAAGCACTTGGGGAGGGGGGAGGGGACCCGAAAAGGGGGGGTTTGACCCCAAAATAGGTGGATGAACCCGGGGGGGGGGGCGTTAAATGAGGGGGGGGTTGATCCTAAAAGGGGGGGGGGGTCTGACCCTAAATGTGGGGGTTCAACCCGGGGGGGGGGAGTGTCCCAAAACTGGGGTGATTAACCCCAAACGGGGGGGTCTGGAGCAAAACAAGGGGGGGTGGGGTTTGACCCCAAGAAAAGGGGGGGGGCTGACCCCAAACAGGGGGGGTTTGACCCCAAAACGGGGGGGTTTGACCCCAAACCCGGAATGAGGGGGGGGGGGAAGGAGGGGTTTGACCCCAAGCGGGGTTGGACCCCGAAATGTGGGGGTTTGACCCCAAAAAGGGGGGGGGGGCCTCGCCCGGGGGTAATTGCACTTAATTAAAAAAACGAGCTGGGGGGACCCAAAAGCTGGGAGGGGGGAAGGGGGAGTCTTTTGGGGGTTTCAGGGTGTTTCGGACCCCCAAGCCCTGCTCGCTGTCCTGCAGCGAGGGGCCCCCCCCCAGCCCCCCCCCCCTTCACACGCGTGTGCGGTGCGTGTGCGAGTGCTGGTGACCGTGGCACACGCGTGTGCGGGGGGGGTGGGCGGGGGGCTTTGTGTTTTGGGGGGGGGTCTCACACGTGGAGTGGGAGCACACGGGGGGTGTGTGACCCCCCCCCCTTTAACCCAGTGGGTTGGGGGGGGCCCAAAGACCCCCAAAGACCCCAAAGTGTGGGGGGGGGTTGGGGGGGGGACCCTGACTGTGCCGGGGGGGGTTGGGGGGTGGGGGGGGGACACATCAGAGAGGCCGAACCCTCATCCACGTCGAGGGGGGGGGGGTTGGGGGGGTGAGGACCCCCCCGGGGATGGACGGCGGCGTTTTGGGGGGGGGGGGATGATGAGGGGGGGCCGGGGGGGGGCGGGGGGGCTGCAGCTTTTTTTTTTTTTCTTTTTTTTTGCTTTTTCTTCCTTTTTTTTGTCCTTTTTCCGCGTTTTTCTCCTCTCTCCTCCGGGGGCGGCGTCAGAGGAACCAGGACTGGGGGGACAAGGGGGGGGTCGGTGGGTTTGGGGGGGGGGTCGGGACCCTCTGGGCCCCCCCAAAACCCCCCCGGACCCTCCCGCGTGCCAGGCAGGCGCGGTGCCGCCTCCCCATTGGCTGAGCGCCTGCCGCACCACCCGCCCCCGCCAATCAGGAGCCGCCTTCCCGCCGCAGCGCCCGCAGCCTGCCAAGGCCCGCCCGGTGCCAGCCAATCAGACGCTGGCTCCGCCTCCCCCTGCTTCACGGTGCCAGCCAATCACAGCGCACCTGCCCGGCCCGCTGAGGCTCCCATTGGCTGACTGCCCCGGGCTCCCCCCCCCCCTCCCCCTCCCCTTTGCCCCATTGGCTCGGGGCCTTCTCCCGCGCCAGCCAATCAGCGGCCGGAGCAGCAGGGCAAGCAGCCAATCGGGCGTCGTGCCACGGCGCTGGCGGCCAATGGGGAGCCCCGCTGGGGGTCACGACCCCCGGTGCCGCCGCGGCGGAGGGAAGGGAAGGGGAGGGAGAGGGGTTGCCATAGCAACGCCGGGGGCGGGGCCCCGCCCTCCATTGTTCCCGCCGGGGCCCGGTGATGACGTCACCGCCCGTCACCCCGGCAACCGGGCCCCGCCCCTCCCAGTGCATCCCAGTGCCTCCCAGTTTGGGCGGGGCGGGGCCTGGGCCTCGTGCTCGTTAAGCGGGGAATTAATTAATGAGGGGGGGGCGGGGGGGGCCTCAGGTGTCGGGGTGTGAGCTGGGGGGAAACTGAGGCAGGGAGGGGGGAAACTGAGGCAGGGAGGGGAAACTGAGGCAGGGAGGGGGAAACTGAGGCAGGGAGGGGGGAAACTGAGGCAGGGAGGGGGAAACTGAGGCAGGGAGGGGGAAACTGAGGCAGGGAGGGGGAAACTGAGGCAGGGAGGGGGAAACTGAGGCACGGAGGGGGAAACTGAGGCACGGAGGGGAGAAACTGAGGCAGGGAGGGGGGAGGGGGAAATGGGGGGGGCGGGGGGGGTCCCAGGGGGGCTGGGGGGGGCTGGGGGGGGTTCGGTACCTGCTGCTGGGGGAGGGTCAGAAAGTTGGAGTCGCGGGGTCCGAGGCCGACAAGGCGGGGGGCAGCGGGGGCGGCTGGCGCTGGGAGTGCTGCGGGGAGAGGGGGCTCAGGCCTGAGCCACGCGTGGGCACCGGGACACGCGTGGGCACAGCCTGACACACGTGTGGGCACGGCCTGACACGTGTGAGCAGGGCCTGACACACGTGGGCACACCCCGACACGTGTGTGGACACCGTTACACACGTGTGGACACGGTGACACGCGTGGATGGACGTGGCCTGGGCCTGACACACGTGTGGACACCACGACATGTGTGTGCACACCCTGACACGCGTGTGCACACCGTGACAAATGCGTGTGGACACGATCCGGCCTGACACGCACATGTGAACATGGTGACACACGAGTGGACACGGTGACGTGTGTGGGTGTGACACACGTGTGTGTTTGTGGTGACACGTGTGTGTTTGTGGTGACACACGTGTGTGGGTGTGACACACGTGTGTGTTTGTGGTGACACGTGTGTGTGTTTGTGGTGACACGTGTGTGTGTTTGAGGTGACACACGTGTGTGTTTGTGGTGACACGTGTGTGGGTGTGACACACGTGTGTGTTTGTGGTGACACGTGTGTGTTTGTGGTGACACGTGTGTGGGTGTGACACACGTGTGTGTTTGTGGTGACACACGTGTGTTTTTCTGGTGACACGTGTGTGTTTGTGGTGACACACGTGTGTGTTTGTGGTGACACACGTGTGTGTTTGTGGTGACACGTGTGTGTTTGTGGTGACACGTGTGTGGGTGTGACACACGTGTGTGTGGACACGTTGACACACGCGTGTGAATGCAGCACAGACCAGGCTGCCGCCTCCCCCCCACGTGTGAGGGTGCCAGGAGGGCGTTGCACACGCGTGTGAGCTCCCCGTGTGCCGTCCCCCCCCTTGCACACTCAGGACCCCCCTGCACACGCAGCCCCCTCCCCTAATTCCTCCCCCCAACGCTGGAGCCGGGAAAAGGGAAGGGGGGGAGGGGACCCCCGACCCCAGTGGTGCCCCCGGTGTCACCAGGAGGTCCCCGTGTGTCCCCCCTCCTCCCCTCCCCTCCTCCCCCGCTGGAAATGGGGCAAAAAAAGGAAAAAAAAAAATGGAGAAGGGAAAAAAAGGGGAAAAAAACCGGAAGTGGGGATGGGGGGGGTGAGGAGCCCGGGGGGGGGATGGCGATGAGGAGACGGGATGAGGCACGGGCAGCCGGGCCGGGCCGGACCCACGGGCACCACTGGCACCCGTGTCACCCCCTGGCACCCCCTGTCACCTCCTGTCACCCCCTGACACCCCCTGACACCCCCTGACACCCCTGGCACCCATCACTTGTGTCACCTCCCTGACACCCGTGTCACTTTGTGTCACCTGGTTCCTGTCACCCAGGTCACCCCCTGTCACCTGTGTCACCCCGTCACCTCGTATCACTTTGTGTCACCTCCCTGACACCCCAGTCACCCCCAGTCACCCCCTGTCACCCCCAGTCACCCCCTGTCACCTGTGTCCCTGTCACCTGCTGTGTCCCCCCCAACCCCTGGGTCACCCTGGTGCCAAAACCTCTGTGTCACTGCTGCCATCCGGGGACACTGCAGCCCCACTGCACCCCAATCCTGCACCCCACTGCACCCCATCCTGCACCCCTGCACCCCACTGCACCCCAATCCTGCACCCCTGCACCCCACTGCACCCCTGCACCCCCTGCACCCCAATCCTGCACCCCACTGCACCCACTGCACCCCACTGCACCCCTGCACCCCACTGCTGCATCCCTGCACCCCACTGCACCCCAATCCTGCACCCCTGCACCCACTGCACCCACTGCTGCATCCCCGCACCCCACTGCACCCCCTGCACCCCAATCCTGCACCCCCTGCACCCCCTTCCCCTGCCCCCCACGGCCCAGGTCCCGGCTGCGGGTGCAGTGGGGTGCAGTGGGGTGCAGTGGGGTGCAGTGGGGTGCAGTGGGGTGCAGGGGACTTCCGGGGTGCGGCGGGAGCTGCGCCCTGGGGGCCGTTGGGGGCTTTGGGCTCCGGCGGGGGCAGGGGCAGGGGCCGGGCCAGGGGGGCCCCCCCAGCCCCCCCAACGCGCCCCTGAACCCCGCACGGCTGCAACGAGAACAGAGTGAGGGGCACCAGGGACCCCCGGGGATGGGGGGGGGCAACGGCACCGGGTGGCACCGGGGGACACGGGGGACACTGCGGCTGGGGGGGCCACGGGCACTGATGTGCAGGGGGGGGGTCCCCAAAGTGGGGGCGAGGCCCCAAAGCAGGGTGGGGGTCTCCAAAGTAGGGGGAGGGGTCCCCAAGGCAGGGTGGGGGTCCCCATAGAGGGGTGGGGGTCCCCAAGGCAGCAGGAGGGGTCCCCAAGGTGGGGGGAGGGTCCCCAAAGAGGGGTGAGGGTCCCCAAGGTGGGGGGGGGATCCCCAAGGTAGGGGGAGGGGTCCCCAAAGCGGGGTGGGGGTCCCCAAAGTGAGGGGAGGGGTCCCCAAGCCGGGGGGGTCCTAAAGGCGTCCTGGTCCCTTGGCTGCAGCAGGAGCAGCTCATTTGCATACAGGCTCCGCCCACCGCACTCTATTTGCATACAGGCCCCGCCCTGTGGCGCTCATTGCATAAACCCCGCCTCTCCGCATACGGCACCGCCCCCTGAGCTCATTTGCATACAAACTCCGCCTCCTCATCCTCATTTGCATATGGACCACGCCCTGTGCTCAGGCCCCGCCTCCCCGCATTCATTTGCATATCGGCCACGCCCAAGTTCGGCCCCACCTCCTCATTTGCATACAGGCCACGCCCACACGGGCGGTCCCTGGGGCAGGAACGGAGCCGCCGAGGGGGGGGGTGCGGGGGTGTCCCCAGTGTCACCGTGTCCCCACGTCACCCGTGTCCCCACGTCACCCGTGTCACCCGTGTCCCCACGTCACCCGTGTCCCCACGTCACCCGTGTCACCCGTGTCACCCGTGTCCCCCAGCCCTGCAGGGTCCCTGGCCCCGTGTCCGTCCCCACCCGCTGTCCCCATCCCCTTGTGTCTCCCCTCTCCTCACTGTGATGTCCCCGTGTCCTGATGTGTCCTCATGTCCCCCGTGCCCACGTCCTGTGTGTCCCCATGTCCTGCGTGTCCTGCAGTGTCCCCCTGCTCCCTGTCCCTCTGTCCTGCAGCGTCCTTCTGTCCCCACGCCCTGCAGTGTCCCTGTCTCCTGTCTCCCTGTCCCCTGTCCCTGTGTCCCTGTCCCATCCCCTTGTCCCCTGTCCCCCCCCAGCTGTCCCCACGT
Source organism: Archilochus colubris (assembly GCA_023079485.1). Taxonomy (NCBI): domain Eukaryota; kingdom Metazoa; phylum Chordata; class Aves; order Apodiformes; family Trochilidae; genus Archilochus; species Archilochus colubris. Next base: position 174,215 of record JALBCY010000297.1, on the reverse strand, counting down.
CCTGCTGCCTTCCCGTCTCCATGTCCCTGTGTCTCCTGTCCCCATGTCCTGCAGTGTCCCCCTGTCCCTATGTCCCATGTCCTCCTGTATTCCCCTGTCCCCCCGAGCTGTCCCCCTGTCCTCTGTCCCCATGTCCCTGTCCCCACGTCCTGCTGTGTCCCCATGTCCCTGTGTCCTCTGTCCCCATGTCCTGCCATGTCCCCTCTCTCCTGTCCCCCTGTCCCCCCCAGCCGTCCCCATGTCCCCATCTTCTCTCCCCATGTCCCTATGTCCCATGTCCTCCCATGTCCCCCTGTCCTCTCTCCCCATGTCCCTGTCCCCACGTCCTGCTGTGTCCCCATGTCCCTGTGTCCTCTGTCCCCATGTCCTGCCATGTCCCCTCTCTCCTGTCCCCCTGTCCCCCCCAGCCGTCCCCATGTCCCCCTGTCCTCTCTCCCCATGTCCCTGTCCCCACGTCCTGCCGTATCCTCCCGTCGCCCCCCTCCCACCACCCTCCCCATGTCCCCCCGTGTCCCGGTGTCCCCCCGTGTCCCACCTGGGGTCCCTGGGTGGCTCCGTCGGCGCAGACGAACTGTACGAAGTCTTTGAGGGAGTCCTGGCCGTGGTGGTACCGGATCGTGGGGTGGGCGAAGTAGGGAGCGGATTGGGGCAGGAGGGAGCCCGAGGGGAAATGCAGCGCCGAGGGGGCGGCCCGGGGGCTGCCTGCGGGGACCCTCAGCACCACGGGGGGGGCACGACCCTCCTGAGACCCCCCCCGGGCTTTGGGGAGAGGGGGGGGACGGGACCCGGGGACATCCCACACCCCCATGCCCCCCAAAACCCAGCAACCCCACCCCAAAACCCAGCAACCCCACACATGCCCCCCAAAACCCAGCACAATCCCCCCATGCCCCCCAAAACCCAGCAACCTCACCCCAAAACCCAGCACCCCCCCACCCCCAGGGATGGGGGTCCCAGGGGATCCTGGTGGGTGCTCGGGGGGGGTGGGGGTCCTGGGGAATTCCAGGGGGTCCCAGGAAGGTTGGGGGTCCCAGAGGTGTTCCAGGGGGTCTCAGGGGGTCCCAGAGGTGTCCCAGGGGGTCTCAGGGGGGATGGGGGTATCGGGGGGTCTCAGGGAGTTCTCGGGGGGTCCCAAGGGGTCCCAGGGTCTCGGGGGGTCTCAGGGGGTTCTCCGGGGGTCCCGGGGGGTCCCAGAGGTGTCCCAAGAGGTCTCAGGGGGTCCCGGGAGGTCTCAGAGGGGATGGGGGTCCCAGGGGGTCTCAGGGAGTTGGGGTGGGGGGGGTCCCAGGGGGTCCCAGGAGGTCTCAGAGGGGATGGGGGGTCTCAGGGGGTCTCAGGGGTTTCTCAGGGGGTCCCAGGGGGTCCCGTGGGGTCTCAGGAGGGATGGGGTTCTCGGGGGGTTTCAGGGGGTTCTCAGGGGGTCCTGGGGGGTCCCAGAGGTGTCCCAGGGGGTCTCAGGGGGGCCTGGGGGTCTCAGGGGGGTGGGGGTCCGAGGGGGTCTCAGGGGGGTCCCAGAGGTGTCCCAGGGGGTCTCAGGGCATCTCAGGAGGTCTCAGGGGGTATGGGGGTCTCGGGGGGTTTCAGGGGGTCCCGGGGGGTCCCAGAGGTGTCCCAGGAGGTCTCAGGGGGTCCCGGGAGGTCTCAGGGGGGATTAGGGTCCCAGGGGGTCTCAGGGAGTCTCAGGAGGTCCCAGGGGGTCCGGGGGGGTCTCGGGGGGGTCCCAGGGGTTGGGGTCTCACCGGGGCGGACGCCGGCCAGGACGGGCAGGGGGTGGTGTCCGAAGGCCATGCGGGGGGAGGCTCCGTGTCCCGAGAGCGCGGAGCAGAAATCCAACTTCCCCGATTTCTTCAGCGCCGCCGGGCCTGGGGGGGGGAGGAGAAACGGGGGGGTCCAGGGGGGGTCGTGGGGGTAACCGGGACCCCAGCACCCCCATGGCCTTTGGGGGACCCCTTCCCTCTCCCAGACTTCTCCCTGAGCCCTGTGTCAATGACACCCCCACCCCCCACAAAGCCCCCACTGATCCCCCCCAAGCCCCCTGGGACACCTGCACCCCCCCCCCCTGAACACCCAGCACCCCATAAACCCCCCCTCTGCCCCCTGAACCCCCCAACCCCCTGTACCCCCTGCACCCCAAAACCCCCTGAACCCCCAACCCCCTGTGTGTGCTACACCCCCTGCACCCCCTGAGCCCCCCAACCCCCCTTTACCCCCTGCACCCCAAAACCCCCTGAACCCCCAACCCCCGTGTGCCCCCTGCAGCCCCCAACCCCCCCTGCACCCCATGACCCCCCTGTGCCCCTTGCACCCCCCAAACTCCCCTCCCCGTGTCCTCCCATCACCCCCCCCCGATGTCACCCACCGGTGTCAACGTCCCCCCCCCAGGGTCCTTGGCTGCTGCCGGGGGCCGGGGACCTCCCGGGCCCGGGGTAGAAAACGTCGTCCCCGGGACCCTCCAGGTCCCCCTCATCCAGGGCTTTGGGGCGCTTGGGGCCACTGTGGGGACACGGGTGTCACCCCCCACCCCAGAAACCCCCCCAGGGACACGGGTGTCACCCCCCACCCCAGAAACCCCCCCAGGGACACGGGTGTCACACTCCCCCCCCCCTTAAGCCCCCCCAGGGACACGGGTGTCACCCCCCACCCCCAGAAACCCCCCCAGGGACACGGGTGTCACACCCCCCCCCAGAAACCCCCTCCAGGGACAGGGGTGTCACCCCCTCCCCAGAAACCCCCCCAGGGACACGGGTGTCACACCCCCCCCCCTGAAACCCCCCTAGGGACATGGGTGTCACCCCCCACCCCAGAAACCCCCCCAAAACCCCCAGGGACATGGGTGTCACCCCCCCTCCCCAAACCCCCAAAGGGACAGGGTGTCACCCCCAAGAAGTGGAGCAGCCCCCCCCAGAGGACACAGAGATGAATGGGGGGGGGGGGGGGAGTCCTGGAGGTTCCTGTTTTGGGGGGGGGGATTTGGGGAATTTTGGGGGGGGCCAGGGGGGGTCCCAGGGAGCTCTGGAGGATCTGGAGGGGAGAGGGTCCCGGGGGGGGGGTCCCAGAGGGGCCAAGGGGGGTGCCAGGAGGTGATGGGGGTCCCCAAGGGTTATTGCTGGGGGGGGTACCTGGTGGGGGGGGGTCCCAGGGGCCGTCGGCCGAGGGCAACGGGGCTGATGTTGTAGTAGCCCCCCGGGCTCTCCAGGTCGGCCAGCGAGAAGTTGGGGCCCGAGGCTGTGGCCACAGGGGCTGGGGGGGCACAGACAGTGGGGGGGGGCACGGACAGTGGGGGGGGGCACGGACAGTGGGGGGGGGCACGGAAAGCAGGGGGCACAGATATATGGGGGCACGGACAGTGGGGGCACGGACAGTGGGGGGCACGGACAGTGGGGGGGCACGGACAGTGGGGGGCACGGACAGTGGGGGGGGGCACGGACAGTGGGGGGGGCACGGAAAGTGGGGGGGGGCACAGACATTGGGGGGGGCACAGATATTGGGGAGGGGGGACACAAAAATTGGGGGGGGGATACAGATATTAGGGGGGGGCACGGACATTGGGGGGGCAGGGATATTGGGGGGGCAGGGATATTGGGGGGGGGGACAGAAAGGGGGGGCACAGAAAGTGGGGGCACAGAAAGTGGGGGACAGAAAGTGGGGGCACAGACATTGGGGGACACAGACACAGAAACCCCCCCAACCCAAGCACCCCCCCCTGAGCCTCCTCCCCATCACCACCTCCCTCCCTCCCTCCCCCCCCAGTCCCAGGACCCCCCCAGGACCCCCCAGGACCCCCCAGGACCCCCCAGGACCCCCCCAGCCCCACTCACTCTGGGACACCCTGACGAGCTCCGTCACGTTCCAGACCCCCGAGGTGACAAAACAGTCCTGGAAGGTCAAGTGCCCTGGGGGGGGGACATGGGGACATGGGGGGGGGCACAGGGGACATGGGGGGGGGCACAGGGGATGGGACAAGGAGTGCATGGGCACTGGGGGCACTGGGGGGCACTGGGAGGATACTGGGGAGCACTAGGGGGATATTGGGGGGCACTGGGGGGGCACTGGGGGGATACTGGGGAGCACTGGGGGGTGCTGGGGGGGCACTGGGAGCACTGGGGGGGGGCACTGGGGGCACTGGGGGGGGCACTGGGGGGGACACTGGAGGGATATTGGGGAGCACTGGGGGGCACTGGGGGGGCACTGGGGGGATATTAGGGAGCACTGGGGGGATACTGGACCTTTGGGGTGGCACTGGGAGCACTGGGGGGGGCACTGGGAGGATATTGGGGAGCACTGGGGGGCACTGGGAGCACTGGGGGGGTTCAAAGGGTGGCTCTGGGGGGTCCCAGGGGCCCTTTGGGTGGCAGTGGTGGGAGGGGGGGTCTGGGGGCTGCTGGGGGGGTCCTGGGGGGGGGGTCTCACCGTTAGGCAGTGGTTTGACATCCGCATCCCCCTGGGGGTTGGAGCTCTCGGATTGTCCCGAATCTGCGGAGAGGGGGGGTCAGCCCGGGGGGGGGGAGGGGGGTGGGGGGGTCCCAGCTCTTGGGGGGGGGTGGGGGGGGTCCCCTCCTTCCCACGGGGTCCTTTGAGGTCAAACAACGCAGGGACCTCGGCTGCCACCCCCCCCCACCGCCCCCCACCCTGGGGAACCCCCTGGGCAGGGGATGGGGGGGATGCTGGGGGGGGGTTGGGGGGTGGGGGGGTTGGCAGGGGGCTGGGCTGGGGGGGGGTGGGGGGGTTGGGGGCCGCCGTGGGGCCGGGCTGGGGGCCAGGAATGTGCTGGCCCCCCGCCAACGGGCAGCACCAACAAAGCCGCCATTGTCTGCACCGAGTGGGGGGGCACCCGACGCATGGGTGACCCCCCCACACACCCCCAAAACACAGCACAACCCCCTTAACCCCCCCAAAACACAGAACCCCCTCCCCACCCCCCCAAAACACAGCAACCCCCACCTCCCCAAAACACAGAACCCCCACAACCCAGCACCCCCTTACCCCCCACTCCTGGCTCTGTCCCCCATCTGGCCCAGGACACCTGGACCCCAACATGTCCGTGTGTCACCCCCTCTCCATCCCCCCCCAGACACCCCCCCCCCAACCCGGGGTCTCAGGGCTCCCCTTTCTCTGGGGGACTCAGGAGTCTGCGGGGGGGTTGGGGATCAGATCCCCTCCCCCACTTTGTCCCTTCCGTGGGGTCAGGGGTGGGCGTGGGGAGGGGGGCGCGTGCCGGGGTCACGACCTCTGCGGGGGGGTGGGGGGGGGAGGTCGCATGGCGGGCACGTGCTGCCCCCCCCACCCCCCTCCCCGTGCCTCAGTTTCCCCACTCCAAGTCCTGAGATGACCCCAGGGGGTTCCATCCCCCCCCAACCCCCTCGGTGTCACATTGGGGGGGTCCCTACATTGGGTGGGGGGGAAATCGGGGGGTGTCCCTGCAATGGGGGGGGAGGGGGGGGTCACTGTAATTGGGAGGCGGGGGTGCAGATTGGGGGGGTCCCTATAATGGTTTTGGGGTGGGGGTGGGGTCACTATGCTGGGGGGGGGCAAGTTGGGGAGGGTCCCTGGAAAGGGTTGGGGGGGGTTGAAGGGGGTCCCTGTGATGGGTGGGGGGCAGTTTGAGGGGAGTCCTTACGATGGGTGGGGGGGGGGTCCTTATGATGGGTGGGGGGCAGGTTGGGGGGGTCCCTGTTAGAGGGGTGGGGGGCAGATCAAGGGGGGGGTCCCTGTGATGGGTGGGGGGCAGGTTGGGGCCTGGAAGAGGGGGGGGGGTTGGGCACCTGGCCAGCCGGGGGTCTCTGGGATGGGTGGGGGGTGTGGGGGTGTCCCAGGGTGCTGAGGGGGGGGTGGGGGTCTCCCTCCCCGAGGGTCCCCGCGTGGGGCTGCGGTGCCGCAGAGCCCTTCGGGTGCCAGCAGCCGCCGCCATCTTACGCAGGGGGGGTTGGCACCGCGCCCCCCCCCAAACCCTGGCAGCAGCCGAAGGGCCCCTGGCAGGGGGTTGAGGGGAGGGGGGGGTGAGGATGATGATGGCGGGGGGGGGGATCGGGGGGGCGGGCAGGGGGCTGGGGGGTCGGGGCTGCGCGCGGGGCCTCGTGCGGCGCAGGGGGCACGGTGCCAACCGGGGCCATTTTGGCGGCGCCGGGCGGGAGCTGAGGAGGGGATTGGAGCCCCCCCAGAACCGGGCAGAGGAGGGGGGGTGGGGGATGTGTGAGACCCCCCCCCTCATCTTACACTTGGCAGGTGGGCCTGGGGGTGAGATACACCCCCCACCCCCCAAAAAAGGTGTCTGGGAGGGGACCCTGAACCCCGGGAAAGGGACCCAAAACCCCTCGTTCCAGCCCTAAAATCCCCCGGGGGGGGCTGGGCAGGGGACCCCCAGCTCCGCTCCTGCCACACCCCCACCCCCTTCGCACACGCGTGTGCCCCCGGCCTGGCTCTGTGCACACGCGTGTGCGCTGCCCGTGTCCCGCGGGCACGAGTGCTCCTTGCACACCCACACACAGCCCAACAGGAGCAGCAGCCCCGGGGCCCGGTACCGGCAGAGCTGGGCAGAACCTGGTACCGGCAGAGCTGGGCAGGACCCGGTACCGGCAGAGCTGGGCAGGACCCGGTACCAGCAGAGCTCAGAGCAGAGCCCAGAGCCCGGTACCGGCAGAACTCAGAGCGTGGTTGGTGCACGGTACCGGCAGAACCGGGTCCCTGGCTGAGCGCTGCTCCCGGTGCCAATCCCGGTGCCAATCCCGGTGCCCCCATCCCGGTATCACTCCCGGTGCCGTTCCTGGTGCCAATCCCGGTGCCCCCATCCCGGTATCACTCCCGGTGCCGTTCCCGGCACACCCTTGGCACGGCTCACGCCTTTGTGCGAGGCAGTCGGGGACCCTCACCCCCCCCGGACCGGGACCACCCCCCGGGGGGGCGTGGGGAGAGCTCCTGGGGGGGGTTGGTGGAGGAGCCTCCGTGGGGTGACAAGGTTCGGGTGACGGGATGGGGGGGGTCGTGTGTGCGGCTGTGCGGGACCCCTCCTGCCGTGGGGTGGGGTGGGGTGGGGTGGGGGGGGACAGCGTCCCCACGGGGGGGTGGGAGCCCCCGTCCCCACTCACCGGGGGTGTGGACGAAGTAGGCCAGGTAGAGGTCGAGCTCCTTGATGGTGACCCCGATGTGGTGGGGTTGGACGCAGAGCCCGGGGCTGGCGCACTGCGGGGCTTTGGCCAAGCGCTCGCCGTCGGTGCTCTCCAGGGGGACCCCTTTGAAGAGGATGACCATGACCAGGTCCAAACGCCAGACCTTGTCCGCCTGGCGCAGGCAGTCGATGCGCCGGATCTTCCCTTTCTGGTCGGGGTTGGAGAGGACGCAGCACGGGGCCTTCTTCCCGGTGACGGAGAGGACGAAATCCTCGCGGCACTCGGGGCGGATGTCCTTGCGCAGCTTGGCCAGGAGGCGCGAGGCCCATTTCTGCTTCACCTCCGGCTTCTCCCCCAGCAGCTCGTCCTTGACCGCCCTCTCCTCCTCCTTCGACATCCGCTTCTCGTGCTTCTTGAAGTATTTGCGCTTGCGGGCCTGCAGGTTGAACCAGGTGTAGGAGAACGCCCGCACGTGGGGCAGCAGCGCCTCGATGAAGGGGTGGAACTCATCCTGCGGGGCACGGAGAGGGGGTCAGGGGAGCGCCCGCCGACCCAGCACCCCCCCGGGGAGCTCCCGGGACGGGGCGGTCCCATCCCTGCGCCCCACGCGCGGCGGCATCCCGAGAGGGGTGGGGGGGACCGGGGGGCACCCCGGTTCTGTGCAGAGGGTGCTGAGCGCACCCCAGCCCCACTCAGGGGGTCCTGAGAGTATCCCAGTCCTGCTTGGGGGGTCCCAGGGGACACCCAGGTCCCGCTCAGGGGGTCCTGAGCACACATCAGTCCTGTGCAGGGGGTCTTGAGCACCCCCAGTCCCTCGGGGGTTGGTGTTGGGGGTTGGGTTGGGGGTTGGGTTCAGGGGGTCCTGAGCTCCCCCCGGTCCCTTCAGGGGGTCCTGAGCACCCCCAGCCCCTTCAGGGGAGCGTCCCCCGTCAGTCCGGGTCCCCGCCCCGGGGATGCTCGGCCCAGCCCGGGCCATCGCTGGGGACACCGGGGACACAGGAACCGACCCCGCACAGGGCCCTGCGGTGCTGGAGAACCGGGACAGCCCCGGCCCGGGAGGACCCCGGCCTCCTGCTGCCCGACACCCCCGGGATCCGTCGAATCCCGGTACCGATGCGGCCCTGCGGGGTTTTCCCGTGTCCCCAGCGCGGGGGCTGCTCCGGTCCGTGTCCCCGCTCAGCTCCGGGCTCCCGCTCCAGCCTCATCCCGATGTCACCCCCGATGTCACCGCAGCACCGTCCCCGTTTGTCCCGGTCCGGCTCCCGCTGCCGCTCCCGCTGCCGTCGGGGTTCGGCTGCCCCGGACACGTCCCCGAACCGCCCCGCCCGGTCCCGGGAGCCACCGAACGCCAACCCCGTCCCGTCCGTCCCTGTCCCCGTCCCCGTCCCTGTCCCCGCTACCGTCGATCCCCGGCCCCATCGCGGTCCCCGCTGCCACCAGCTCCTGTCTCCGGCCCCCGAACCTCCGGTCCCGTCCCGTCCCGCCCCGGTCCGTACCATCGCGACGGCTCATCCCGGCCGTGGGCAGCTGCCAGTCGGGCCCCGGCGGGGCAGAACCGGGGGGAGACGGATGGGGGGACGAGGGGCGACCCCGGATTGGGGGGGTGGGGGGAAGGGGTTAACCGGGGCTACCGGGGAGGGGTGGGGCGGGTCCGGGAGGCGGACACTGCTGGGGGGGGGAGGGAAGCTCCGGTGCGGGCGGCCCCGGTTACCGGAGGGGGGGTGCGGGGGGTCCCAGGTACCGGGACAGCGCGGGTGTCGGGGGGATGCCGGGAGGAAGAGGAGGGGAGGGGGTCCCGGTGTGGGGGTCCCGGTGTGGGGGTCCCGGTGCGGAGCCGCAGCCGGAGCTGCCGCCGCCACCGGGCGCGGAGCCGCCGCGGCCCCTTTTGGCACCGGGACCGGTTGGGGCGGCAGCCAATGGGAGTGCAGCGCGCGGGGGGAGCGGGGACCCCATTGGCTGAGACGGGGGGGCGGGGCTCCGGGGGAGGGGGAGCGGGGGGGGGGGCGCGGCGGAGTTCGGGGCCGGGACACGGGCGGAGGGGGGGGGGGGATACCGGGACAGGGGGAGAGCCGGGGGGGCACAGGGACACAGCACACACGGGGGGGGGGACACAAACACAACGCCCCCGCCCCGCGGGTTTCACCCAAACCCGGCGATCTGTCCCCAAAAAGCTGCGCCCGGGGGTCAGCGCGCCCCCCACCCCCCCCTGCGACCTCCTGCCAAAGCCCTCGTGTGAAACCCTCGTGTGAAACCCTCGTGTGAAACCCTCGTGCGAAACCCTCGTGCAACGCCGTCCCCGTGCACGGGGGTCGAGCGAGGACGCTGGCACCGGGGACCCGGCCCGGGGGGTCCAACCCTTCCCGACCCCCCCGCCCTAAAGCGGGGGAAGGCCCCGAATTTTGGCCGCTTTCCCCAGCCCCGTGGCGGCCCCAGCGCGGAACAGCCCAAAACCTCCGTTTCTGCCCCCAAATCCCCGACGTGGTGCTTCGAGCCAACAACTCCCCCCACCCCCCCCCGGTAATTAATTCCCTCTGTGTGAAGGGAAATCAAAAATAAAAAAAAACACCAAAATTTGGGCGTTTCGGCGGCAGGGCCGGGCGGAGGCTCCCGCGCATCAGCGCCCCTGCACCTCCCCAGCCCCAAACCTCAGGGTTTTCACCCCAAACCCACAGCAGGGCAGGAGGGGGGGGATGCTCTGCATCGCTTCCCAACCCCCGCCCCCTTCTTTCCCCATTTTGCTCCAAAAAAACCCCAAAGTGGGAAACGGGGATGGGAAGAGGGGGCATGGGGAGGGGCTGCTGCCCCTGGGGATTCCCTCGAGGGGTCACGATTAGCACTGGGGGGGTCACGAGTGGCACTGGGGGGTCACGAGTGGCACTCGACAGCTGCAGGGGGTGGGGGGGGACACCCTGGCACCCAGCTGGGTCCCCTTCACCTCGCAGCCCCCCTCCCCACCCTGCTGCTGCAGGGGACCCAGGTGTTTGGGAGGGGCCCGGGCCCACCAGCACCCATCTGGGCACAGGGAGGGCTCCCCAACCCCGGGGTCCCTCCTGAATTCCTGGGTCCCCCTCGAACCTCTGGGTCCCCCCAGAACCCCTGGGTCCCCCATGAACTCTTGGGTCCCCCCCAAATCCCTGGGTCCCTCCCGAACCCCCGGATCCCGCCTGAACCACTGGGTCCCTCCTGAACCCCTGGGTTCCTCCCAATCTCCAGGGACCCTCCCAAATTCCTGTGTCCCCCCTGAACCCCTGAGTCCCCCCCGAACCCCTGAGTCCCCCCCGAACCCCTGTGTCCCCCCCGAACTCCTGGGTCCCTTTCCCACCCCGGATGCCACGGAAGGATCTAGAGAGGTTCGACCGCCCGGCTCTGCCCGAGCATCAGGGCGCGAGCTCGAGGCCGGGGTCCCTTCCCGGGGTTCGGGGCGACCCCCACCCCAACCTCTGAGTGGGGGGCTCTTTGCCGGGGCGGGGTGGGTCCCCCCGGTGCCGCCATTGGCTGCGCCAGCCCCGCATTGGAGCCGCAGTCTCGGGCGAAGCCACGTCGCGCGTCCGCAGCTGCGAGCGCCCGGCAAAGCGCCAGCGCGGCGGCGGCGGGAGGAGGGGGGGGGCGGCGCCGGATTGGGGAGGGAAAAGCCCAGAAAAAACAGAAAAAGAGGGAGAAAAAAAAAAAAAAGCAATAAAATAAAATAAATGAAAAAAAAATGGGAAAAAAAATTTAAAAAAAAAAAAAAATCCAAAAAAAAAACCCCCAACAAACCGCCCCCTCCCCACACACACACACACACCCCCCACCCCACCATCACCACCCCCCGGTTCCCCCTTCGCCCCCCCCCCCAATCTCCCCCCTCTCTCAAGCCCCGGCAGCGCCCGCCCTCCCGCACCGCTGCCAGCTCCCCCCGGCCCTCGGCTTCGCCGCGAGAGAAAACAGCCCCGAAACAGCCGGAATTGCCGCCAAAAATCCCCCCGGCGGCCCCTGACGCGGCTGCCAAGACCCTCCCCGTGCAGGGGGGAGCGGAGAGGAGAGGGGGGGAGGGCGAGTGAGGGGCGTCCTACACCCCCAGGCCAGGGGGAGGGGGGGGGCGGCCACAAGGGACCCCAAAACCAACCCGGGGCTGCCAGGAACCCGAGCGTCCGGGGGGGACCCAGGAGTTTGGGGGGGACTCAGGTGTCTGGGAGGAGACCCAGGCGTCCGGGGGGGGGACCCAGGTGTTCGGGGGACCCAGACACTGGGGGGGGCCCAGGTGTTCTGGGGGGGGGGGGTGTCCCAGGCGTCCGGGCGGTGAGGCCGAAGCAGCCACGTGGAGGACGCGGGCGCTCGGGTGCTCGAGGGGAACCCAGGTGTCCGGGCACCCCCCCGACCCCCCCGCGGCAGCAGGGATGGGGAGGGGGTCCCAGGCACCCAGGCAGTGCCAGGGGTCCGGGGGGGGGTTGTTTCAGTCAGGGTTTTGGGGTTGGGGGGGGCACACACTGCAGCGGTGCCGCAGCGCGCGGGGACAATGCGGATTTGGCACCGATGGACCCGGGAGTGCCGCCCCCCCCCTGCATCCCCCCCCCCGCCAGCCGGGGAGGGGACGCTGCCCAACAACCCCCCCCCCACGCACACCCCCTGAGCAACCCCCCCCTCACCGTGGCCTCTTGCCAGGCCGGGCCGGGCCGGGGGGGCCCCTGCGGTGCTGCTGCGTCCAAGAAAGCTTTTTGTGCCCCATCAATAATTCAGGTGCCCCCCCGGACCCCCCCGGCCCGGCCAAGGGCTCCTCCATTATTGATGCTGCTGGCAAAGCCCCCGGCTGGGGGACACGGGGGGGACACGGGGGGGGGGACACGGGAGGGGGGACACGGGAGGGGGGACACACACACATGGGGGGGACACATGGGGGGGGGGGGAATCAGCGAAGCGCCAAAACTGGGGCGGTGCACGGGGGAGGAAGCACACGGACACGCTCAGCCACGCGTGTGCAGGGCACGCGCACCGCCGCACACACGTGGGCCACGCGACACGCCAAGCACACGCGTGTCGCCCGCTCCCGCCTCGCGTGTTTCGAGGGGGAGAAGGGAGGGCGGTGCCTCCCCCCCCCCCCACAGCGATTGCATCAGCTGGGGCGGCCCCGCGTGGGGCACGGGACCCTCGCACACGCCACGCACACGCGTGTGCCGAGCCCCGCACACACGTGTCGCGCACATGCCGCGCGGGGAGCGGCTGCCACGTGTGCACCTCTCCCGCACACGCGTGTGCACCCCGACACGCACGGCCCCGCGTGTCCCCTCAGTCCCCCACAGCCACCTGCACCCCGTGACATCCGTGTCCCCGCTGCCACGCGCGTGTGAACCCCGCCCCCCGTCCCGTCCGTGGCTTTTGGGCCGAATGTTCCAGAACCAGGTGCAGGGGACACCTGGTGACACCGGGCCCTGCCACGTCCCACACCTGCACCACACGACGCCCCGGGACACGCACCCTGCCCCTCACTGCCCCGCACGCGTGTCACCCCCACGGGTGACACTTCGGGAAGGACCACGGGGGCGTTGGGTGCAGCTGGGGGAGGGGAGTCCCGGCCCCGACGGTGACATCGTGACAGGGAGAGTGACAGTGACAGCACGTGCCCCGGTGAGGGGGTGGCTCTGTAGGGCTGAGGGGACCTGGGGGGGTCCCTGAGGGACCTGGGGGGGTCCCTGGCTCTGCGAGCAGCCACGGCACTGCTGGGGACCGGGGACACGCGTGGGGCTGTGGGTGAGGGCACAGAGAGCGGAGACAGCGCGGGTGACGCCGGGGACGGGTGACACGGGGAACGGGTGACACGGGGGACGGGTGACACGGGGGACGGGTGACAGGAGCAGTGGGGGTGCAGCCCACGCCGCGTTGTCCCCAGGAGCCGCCGCCATCGGTGCCGCTCCCGGTGCCGCTCCCGGTGCCGCCATCCGTGCCCCGGGTCGGGCGCCGCGGTTGGGTCCTGGCCCCGCGCCGGGGCAGGGCGGGAGGGAGGGAAGGGGCGGGCGGTGGCACCGACCCAAAACCACCCAGAAACGGCTGAAAAGGGAAAGGATTTGGGGGGGGAAGAAGGAGCGGGAGAGGGGAGCACACGCGTGTGCGAGCGCGTGGGGCTGGACACGCCGCGGCTGCCGCACACGCGTGTGCGAGGCCTCGGGCGTGCGGGGGGCGGTGACCCCCTCGCCGGCACATACGTGTGCGGGGGGGTGTGGGGTGCGCAGAGGAGAACACGCGTGTGCCAGCGCGGGTGCGGGGAGGGAGCGCGGGCGTGTGCGGGTTGGCGAGGGGCGGGGGGGTGGGTTCGGCTGGCGTGTGCGGGCAGGGGCACACGCGTGTGCGGGCAGGGGCACACGCATGTGCGCTGGCGTGTCGCTGGCGCGTGCACACGCGTGTGCGGCGCGGGCGCCGAAGCTGCGAGAAGCGGCGTTGGCCCCCGGCCCAGACGCTCCCGGCCGCCAAAACCGCCCCGAAAAGCGGGAGAAAAGGGCAAGAGCGGAGAAGGGGGGGGGGGAAAGAAGAGCAACGCCTGCGGGGGGGGATTTGGGGCAGGGGGGTTGGGGGGGGGCTGCCCCAGAGATCCCGAGAGGACCCCGGAATAGTGGGGAGGGTCTGAGACCCCCATAGCGACCCCCGAGCCACAGCCCCCCGAGATGTGCCCAGCACCCCACGGCCCCCCCCGGTCCCCACGCAGCGCCCTCCCCTCCCCGCCCCCCCCAGGCAGACGAGGAGCCCCCCGACCCTCTGTCCCCCCCCGGAGGGCTCCGATCCCCCCCCAGCCCCTTCCCCTCCGGACCCCCGGGCTACAAAACTCCCCCCGGGACCGCGTTTCAGCTCCCACAGGTCCCGTGGGACGCTCCCCGCGCCGTCTCCCCCTACAGCAGCAGCGGGTCGGTTCCGCCCCGTTCCGTACCGACACCGGGGACCGCTCCGGTACCGACGGCAGCGAGTCCCGAATCGATGCCAGCAGCGGGGGAACCGCCCGGTACCGGCAACGGGGGAGGGGTCGCAACCTCGTTTCCCCGCTCCCAAATTTCGGGGTGCGCAGCAAAGCCACAACAGGACCCCGAATCCCCCCCGGTACCGGACACCCCCCCTCCCCCTTCCCGTTATTTCCAGCCCCCTCCCATTCCCGGCCCGGTTCCGGTACCTGGGTCAGGCAGTACGGGGAGTACATGGCGGCGGTGTCAGCCGCGGCGGGACATGGCGGGGCAGGGGGGGGCGGGGGGGGGTTCGGTCCGGGGGTCCCGGGGCCGGTACCGGCGGAGCGCGGGGAAAGTTTTGCCCGAAGTTGGCGCCCGCTCCACTTTTGCCGCGGGAAGCGCCGTGGAGGCCACGCCCCTTGGGGACCGAGCCACGCCCACACGCCACGCCCACCGCCGCTTAAACCACGCCCACCGGCATGGCTTAAGCCGAGGGGGGCGTGGCGTGGGGAACACGGGGGGCGTGGAGACACGGACCCCCCCACAGACACCCACCCGAAGTCCCTCGGTGTCCCCACGCGTGACAGAGACAGCGGCGGTGGCAGCAGGGGCGGGGACAGCGACGTGGGGGGTGACGGGGGGGTGATGGTGGTGACAGGGGCAGTGGCATGGCGGGGGGGGACAGTGATGGTGACAACGCTGGTGACAGTGACATTGGCGTGGCGGGGGGTGGTGGTGTGGTGGTGGGTGTGTGGGGGGGTGGTGGTGGTGACAACGCTGGTGACAGTGACATTGGCGTGGCGGGGGGGTGACAGTGACATTGGCATTGTGGGGGGGTGACAGTGGCAGTGTCACCTCGGAGGGGTGGCAGTGGCAGTGTCACCGCGGGGGGGTGTCGGTGTCAGTGCCATGTCGGGGGGGTGGCAGTGGCAGTGTCACCTCGGGGGGGTGGCAGTGGCAGTGTCACCTCGGGGGGTGGCAGTGGCAGTGTCACCGCGGGGGGGTGGCGTGTGCGGGGGGGTGGCAGTGGCAGTGTCACCTCGGGGGGGTGGCAGTGGCAGTGTGTGGGGGGTGGGGTTGGGGGGGGGGGGGTGGAGTGGCAGTGGGGGCCGTGCCAGCCTCATCTGTCATTCCGGCTGCGGCCCCTCCGCCATCTGTCACCGCTCGGTGCCAGCGCTGGCACCGCCACCCCCACCCCTTCACTGCCGGAGCCGCTGACACCACGGGGGGGACGGGGACGCTGTCACGGCCACGCGTGTCACGCGGGGACCCGACCCCCCCTTCCCACCCCCCCGAGCAGCTGCCAGCACCAGATGTGCCACCGGTGTCACCGCAGCTGGGGACACCCGGGCTGTGCCACGCGCCCCGAGACGACGCTGGGGCTATCGCGACACGATGGGACAGATGGCGACACGCGGGGACATGTCGTGACATGCCGCGATCCCTCGGGACGCGCTCTGACACGCCCCGACACGCTAAGGGGGGATGTCACCCGCAGGGGGACACGCGTGGGACAGGCACCCAGGGGCGCGGGACCCTCAGCCCACGGGAGAGGGAAACTGTGGGTGGGGGGCGATGTCTCCCCCCTCCCCCCGGTGGGGAAGAACAAAAGCAAAAGCAAAGGAACTGCAGAGGCCCCAAAATCGGGCGAATTGCCCCCAGAACGGGCCCCTCGCCAGCCCCTCCCCTTGGCCGCATTTCGGGGGGCTCCGGGCTTTGAGGGGGGGGGAAAGAGCCCCCCGGACACCTGGGTACCCCCCCCCCATCCAATCGGGGCGGTGGGGGCTGCAGGGGGGATGGGGGGGTCCCGGACACTCGGGTGTCTCCCCCCCCCCACCCTGGGGGAGGCCCGGGAAAGGTTTTGGGGCGATTTCAAGGGATTTTTGGCTCCGCTCAGGTCCCGCCGGCTCCAGAGCTCTGGAAGCCATTAGGGCCCCCCCAGCCCCCCCGGCCCCGGCAGCTCCAGCCAGAACAGGGGGGTGCAGGGGGGGGGGCGGATCCAGGCGTCCCGGGGCCGTTCCAGCCGCCCCCTCCCCCCTTTTTCCGGACCTCTGCCCCCCCCCTTGCTCCCAACTCTGCTTGGGGGGGGTCCCGGGGGGGTTCGGGGGCTCTTGGCGTGGGGCAGGGAGGGGTTAAACCCCCCCGAGCCCTTGGCAGCGGGTTTGGCTGCGACCGAAAATTGGGGGGGGGAGAGGGGGGAAAGTGGGGGGAGGGGAACCCGCACGGAGCCCAAACCCCCCCAGGGAAGGGGCGGGAGTTGGGGAGCAGCCCGAGCCCCCCCCCCCCAACAGGAGGAGACCCCCGGGGGTCCCCACAGCCCCGAAAGGGCCCGGAGCCCCCCCCGGGGTGAAGCAGCCCCCGAAATGGGCCCCCCCCCCATCATCCGGGTACCCCCGCCCGCCCCGAGCCCCAGCCAAGGCCACGCCCCCTCCACCAGACCCCGCCCCTTCCATCAGACCCCGCCCCCTCCACCAGACCCCGCCCCTTCCATCAGACCAGCCCCATTCATATGACCCCGCCCTCATCGTAAGACCCCGCCCCTCAATCAGGCCCCGCCCCTCCATCAGACTCCGCCCTCACTAAACAGACCACACCCCCTTTCATAAGACCCCGCCCCCATTTTGCCCCGCCCACTCCTTCGCCCTCTCCCTGCCCGGCTTCCGCCCGCGCCTTCCCCTTCTTCCGTTTGACGTCACTTCCGCCGCCCGCACAAGATGGCGGCGCCCTTGCTGCCGGTGCTGCTGGGCCGGGCCCGGTTCGGGGTCCCGGTTCGGTTCTATCGGGCGGCTCCGTTACGGAGGAGAACGGGCCCGGCCCCGGCGGACCCCGAGGACCTTCGGGCCGCGTCGCGGAGGTTCGGGCGGCTCGGGGAGGCCTCGGGGGTCCCGGTTTGGCGGCTCTGGCCCGGGCCCGAGCGGCTGCGGGAGTTGGAGGAGGAGGAGCGGGAATGGGACCCCCCCCTGCGGGACGTGGAGGCGGCGGTGGAGCGGCGGGAGCGGGAGGAGGCCCGGAAGAGGGAGGAGAGGTGGGAACGGGGCTGGGGGGAACTGGGAGGGGCTGGGGGGGAACTGGGGAAACTGGGAGGGGGGGGAGGGGTCGGGGGGGGAACTGGGGAGGGGTCTGGGGGAGGGGGGAGAGATGGGGGAGCTCGGGCTGGGGGGCACAGGGGGAACTGGGGGAACTGGGATCACGGGGGGGGGAAACTGGGGTCATGGGGGGCACTGTGTGGCTGTTCTGTGCGGGGCAGGACTGGGGGGCACTGGGAGCACTGGGAGCACTGGGCAGTCCGGACCCGGCCAGGGGAGGGTCCTGAGGGTCTGGCGGGTGGGAGGGGGTTCCGGGGGTTCCTCTGCCCCCTCGGGATCCCCCTCCCCACCCTGTGCCCCTCTTTGGGTCCCCTCTCCCCCTCTCGGGGTCCCTCCCCCCCCCTCAGGACCCCCCTTCCCCCCTCAGGACCCCCTCCTCACCCCAGGACCCCCCCTGTGCCCCCCTTGGGATCCCTCTCACCCCCCCGGGCTCCCCCTCCCCACCCCATTACCCCCCCTGTGCCCCTCTTGGGGTCCCCTCTCCCCCTCTCGGGCCCTCCCCCCCTCAGGACCCCCCTCCCCTCTTTGGTGTCCCCCCCCTGTTACCCTCCTGTGCCCCCCTTCGGATCCCTCTCCCCCCCTCAGGACCCCCTTCTCACCCCGTTACCCCCCTGTGCCCCTCTTTGGGTCCCCTCTCCCGGTCCCTCCCCCCCTCAGGACCCCCTTCTCACCCCGGTACCCCCTGGTCCACCCTTCCCCCTCAGGACCCCCTCTCACCCCTTACCCCTGTGCCCCCCTTGGGATCCCTCTCACCCCCCTGGGCTCCCCCTTCTCACCCCGTTACCCCCCCTGTGCCCCTCTTTGGGTCCCCTCTCGCCCTCTCGGGGTCCCTCCCCCCCTCAGGACCCCCTCCTCACCCCCTTCCCCCCTCAGGACCCCCTCCCCACCCCGTTACCCCCTCAGGACCCCCTCCCCACCCCGTTACCCCCTCAGGACCCCCTCCTCACCCCGTTACCCCCTCAGGACCCCCTCCCCACCCCGTTACCCCCTCAGGACCCCCTCCCCACCCCGTTACCCCCTCAGGACCCCCTCCTCACCCCGTTACCCCCCCGTGTCCCCCCCCCCAGGGCCCGGGCCGTGTCCCTCAGCCTGGCAGCGATGCCCGAGCGGATCCGGGCCTGGCGGGAGGAGCGAGAGGCAGCTCGAGAACGGGCCTGGCGGGAAGCAGAACGGCGCCAGAACCTCCTGGCCCAGGCGGGGCTGAGCGGAACCGCCTCCCCCCGGGCCGGGACCCCCCCCCGGGGCACCCCCAGAGCTCAGGAGGTGCTGCAGGAGCTGGAGAGGCAGCAGAGGAAGGAGGAGAAGCGGCGGCGGCGGCAGCAGCGGGAGGAGGAGCTGCGCAGAGCTGTGGCCGCTGCCGAGGCCGCTGCCGCCTCCAGAGCCCCCCCGGGAGCCCCCCAGGAGCCCCCCCCGAGCCAGGGGGACCCCGACACAAACGGGCACCCCCTGAGCACCCCCCACCCGCCCCAGATGCTGCCTCCCCCCTTCAGTCCCCAATCAGAGCCCCCCCCAGGAATCTCCCCCCTGATCCCCTCCCTGTGAGGAGCCCCCTCCCCAGACACTGCTCCCCCCCCCCCCAAATCACCCTCAGCCTCCCCCAAAATGGGTTTAAAATTCTGCATTTAATCTTTTCCCCCCCGTTTGTGGTTCTTCCTGCTGCCCCCCCCCCAAGGGCCGGGTGGGGAAGGGGTCAGGGAAGGGGGGGGGGAGGGGAAGAGGAGGGGGGGGGACACAGGAGAAGGGGTTTGCCAAGGACCCCCCCCCCAAAATGAGGGGAGTTTGGGGGCTTCACCCTCAGGACACAACCAGGGGGGGGGGTTCTGGTTCTGCCCCTCCCCAACAAAAAAGCTGAACCCCCCCTCCCTCCCCTTCCCCCCCCCTCTGCCTCAGGGGGTCCCAGGAGGAGGGGGGGGCACCCGGGGGGGCCCCTCAGTCGTCGTCCAGGTTCTGGCTGAGCAGGAAGTTGGCTGCCAGGTTCTCGTTCTTCTCGCAGGCAAAGTAAGCCTGGATCACCAGGCTCTCGGGGAAGCCCAACGCCTTCAGCTGGGGGGGGACAGGGGGGGACATGGGGGGGACACGGGGGGGTCACTCAGGGCCCTACAAACCCCCCCCAGGCACTGCAGCCCCCCCCAATCCCACCCCCAGGGTTCAGTCTGGGCCCCAAAATGCCCCCAACCCCCCCTGCCCCCACTCGTTCATTCTGGGAGCTATTGCTGGGCACTAATTAGTTAATTATGAACCTGGTTAGCAGCTCGTTCACTCTGAACCCTACTGATGGTTACCAGCTCATTAACTCAGCTCCCTGTAACTCATTACCAGCTCGTTAACTCAGCTTCCTGTGACTAGTTACCAGCTTGTTTACTCTGAACTCTCCTGCTAATTACCAGCTCATTAACTCTGAACCTTAATAACTGTTACCAGCTCATTAACTCAGCTTCCTACTAATGATTACAAGTAGTTAATTCTGAACTCTCCTGCTGGTTACCAGCTCGTTAACTCTGAACCCTACTGATGGTTACCAGCTCGTTATCTCCCTCCTGCTCATTACCAACTCATTAACTCAGCTCCCTAGTACTAATTACCAATTAGTTAAATCTCAATCCTGCTGCTGGTTACCAGCTCGTTAACTCTGAACCCTACTGATGGTTACCAACTCATTAACTCCCTCCTGCTCATTACCAGCTCATTAACTCAGCTCCTGATCACTGGTTACCTGGTTACCCCCCTGCACCCCCCTGCTGACTGAACCCCAACTTTGGGGCATCCTGACCCCCCCGGGGTTCCCTTTGAGCCCCAACCCCAGTTCTGGGGGGGCCGTTTCCCCCCCCGGGGGTGTCCCTGTCCCCCCCCCCAATCCCTTACCCTCTCTATGGCTTCTTTCTCCTGCGGCGTCACTTGGATGTAATTCATCTGGGGGGATTCGTCCCCCATGGCCCCCACCTCCCCCTCCAGCTCCCCCAGCTCCCCCAGGGGCTCGTTCAGCATCTGGATGAACTGCTCCTGGTGCTGGCTGATTTGCTGGGGGGGGGAAAAAGGGGGGGAATTGGGGTTTGGGGGGGGGTTGGGGGTACCACAGGGGGTTTGGGGTCTGTTGGGGGGGGGTTGGGGTGCTTGTGTGGCTCCAAGAGGGGTTTGGGGAAAGCCTGGGGGGGGTTGTGGGGTACCTGGGGGGATTAGGGGTACCACAGGGTCTGTTGGGGGGTGCCTGGGGGGTTTAGGGGGTACCACAGGGGTTTTGGGGTCTGTTGGAGGGGATTTGGGGGATACCTGGGGGGTTTGGGGGTGGCCCCAGGAGGGGTTTGGGGAATAAATACCTGGCAGGTTCTGGGGGTACCTGGGGGGACACCTGGGGGGGGTTTGAAGGATACCTGCACGGTCCTGGGGGGTTTGGGGGATACCTGGGGGTGCTTAGGTGGTTCCAGGGGGGGTTTGGGGATACCTGAAGCAGCTGGGGGTTCTCCTGGAGGGTTTGGGGGGATTTAGAGGGTTCCTGGGTGGGATTTGGGGGTACCTGGGGGAGTTTCAGGGGGTCTTTGGGTACCTGTAGGAGCTGGAGGTTCCTGGGGGGGTTTGGGGGGTACCTGGAGGAGCTGGGGGGTTTCTGGGGGGTCCCTGGTGTTTTTGGGGTACCTGCAGGAGCTGGGGGGTTTCTGGGGGGGCTTTAGGGGGTCCCTGGTGTTTTTGGGGTACCTGGAGGAGCTGGGGGTTCTCCTGGCCCAGCTGCTGGAGCAGGGCTGGCAGCAGGGCCGGGTTCTGTTGGATCACCTGCCGCATGTTCTGGAACTGGGGCTGCTCCCGCAGGAACTCCAGGGGGTTCTCCCCTGAAGGGGGGAGGGGGGCGGGGGGGCGGGGCCTCAGCAGCCACGCCCACCCACAGGTGGGGCCCATTCTGACCCCAGCAGAAGCCACACCCAAGCTTTACTCCCCCCATTTAACCTCCCTGAGGGAGCCACGCCCCTGGCCACACCCTCAATGGGAGTGGCTGGCAACACCCACTTGGGGGCGTGGCCAGAGGGGCCACACCCAAGGGAAGCTCCACCCCTTTTATGGGTGTGCCCATGACCCCACCCTTTACGGGCGTGTCCTAAGGCAACCCCACCCCCTCAGATGACCCCACCCTTTTTGGGTGTGTCCTGACATGGCCACACCCCCTCAGATGACCCCACCGTTAATGGGTGTGTCCTCACATGGCCACACCCCCTCAGGTGACCCCACCCTCAATGGGTGTGTCTGCTCCTGCCCTTTCTTTCTGGGCGTGTCCCTGACCCCACCCTTTCAGCAAGCATCTCTCTGACTCCACCCCTTTTTGCAGGCGTGTCCCTGGCCCCACCCCTCTTCTTGTGGGCGTGTCCCTCGCTCGCCCCGCCCCCTGACCCACCTTCAGGGGGGGGCTGCTCGGGGGGGCGACTTTCCTGCACCGGGGGCCGCTCGGGCTCGGGGCTGCCGGGGATGCCCTGGGAGAGGGGTGGGAGGAGGGGGGGGTTAAGGGGGGGTCAGACCCCTTCCCCCCGCCCCCCCGGGGACCCCCCCAGCCCCCTCTCACGGTCAGCAGGTACTCGACGGCCCGGTGGGGGTTGTTGTAGCTGGCCCGCAGCGCGGCCACCACGCGCTCCCGCTCGTAGCCCATGGACACGATCTCGCTCAGCATCGTCTCGTACTCAGAGCCCGTCACTGCCGGGACCCCCCCGGGGGTCAGACCCCAAAACACCCCCAAAAATACCCCCTCGGGACCCCAAAACAGCCCCCAAAACCACACCCCCCTTGGGACCCCAAATAACCCCAAAACCGCCCCACAGGGACCCCAAAACCCCCCTTTGTGACCCCAAAACCCCCACTTTCTGACCCCAAAACCCCCCCTTTGTGACCCCAAATCCCCCCCTCAGGGACCCTGAACCCCTCCTCAAACCTCCTCCCCTTGAGACCCCAAAACACCCCCTTTGGCACCCCAAACCCCTCCCCCCCTTGGGACCCCAAATACCCCCCCAAATACCCGCATTTGGCACCCCAAACCCCCCCTTTGTGACCCCAAATCCCTCCCCAAAGCCCCCCCCCTCCCCTTGGGACCCCAAAACACCCCTTCGGGGACCCCCAAACTGCCCCTCCCTTGGGACCCCAAAACCACCCCACAGGGACCCCAAAACACCCCCAAAAACCCCCCTCAGGGACCCCAAGCCCCTCCCCGAACCCCCCCCCCTTTGGGACCCCAAATCCCCCCAAACCCCCCTTGGGACCCCCTTTAGGACCTCAAACCCCCTTTGTGGCCATCCCCAAAGTCTTTGGGACCCCAAAACTCCCCAAACCCCCAGAACCACCCTTTTGGGACCCTAAACCCCCCCCCCTTTCAGACCCCAACCCCCCCCCTTTGGGACCCCCAACCCCCCCCATTTTGGGACCCTTTCTCCCCCCCTCCCCCCCCAGCACCCACCCAGGGTGGAGGCGGCGTCTGCGGAGCGCCCGGCACTGCTTGGGGGGGGGGCAGAGCTGGGGGGTCCAAAGGGTTTTGAGGGGGGGGCTCAAGGGTTAAACCCCCAACACCCCCCCTTGAGAAAACCCCAAACAAACCTGGGACACCCCCAAAAAACCCCAAACAAACCTGGGACACCCCCCCCCGTGCTGACCCCCAGCCCCCCCCCAACCCAATTCTTTCCCTCTCCCACCCCCCAATTTCTCAGCCCCCCCCCTAATTAGGACCCCCCCCCCCTCATATTTTGGGGGTGTCCCCCCCCCCTCTCCCCAACCCAATTTATTTCCTCTCCCCCCTCCCCAATCTCTCAGCCCCCCCCTAATTTAGATTCCCCCCCCCTCTAATTTAGGGTCCCCCCCTTCCCCCAAAACACCCTGAGCCCCCCAGCCCCCCCCCCAATTCTTTCCCTCTCCCACCCCCCAATCTCTCAGCCCCCCCTAATTTAGACCCCTCCCCCCCCCCTGACTTTGGGTCCCCCCCCCCCTTACCCCGCCGCAGGCTCCTGCAGGGTGAGTGGGGGGGGGTCCTGGGCCGGGGTCTCCTCGCTGGGGGCAGCGGGGGGTGGGGGGATGGGGTCTGTGGCCGGGGGGGGGGCAGCTGGAGCCGGGGGGGGCTCTGGGGTGCTGCCAGCTCCGGGCTCTGGGGCTGCGGTGCCCAACGCTGCCTTGGCCTGGGGAGGGGGCACAGGGGGGGTTAAAGGGGGGGGGGGCCCCTGAGGGGTCGTGTTGGGGGAGGGGGAAAGAGGGAGGGGTCTGGTTTGGGGAAGGGGAATGAGGAAGGGTCTTGGTTTGGGGGGGGTGGAGCTTGTTTTGGGGAGGGGGTCTGAGGATGGGCCTGGTTTGGGGGGGGGGCTCCCATTTTGAGGGGGAGGCTCAGAAAAGGTCTTGTTGTGGGGAGGGGGGCTTAGGAAAGGTCCTGATTTGGGGAGGGGGGCTTAGGAGGCTCCTGTTTTGGGGAGGGGGCTTGGCAGGGGTCTCGTTTTGGGGAGGGGGAGGCAGAGGAAGGGGGGGTCTGATTTAGGGGAGGGGGTCTGAGCAGAGGCCTGGGGGGGGGGAGCCCAGGAGGGGTGAAGTTTGGGGATAAAAAGGTCCCGGTTCGGGGGGGTCTGGAGCAGAGGCCCCGTTCTGGGGACTGGGGGGGGGGTCGGACCTTGGTCACCATGACAACCACGAAGTTCTTCTCGTCGATCCGGTACTCGCGGATCGGGACCTCGTCACTCAGGATCTTCCCCGCATAAATCAACTTCTGCCCCGCCACGGGAAACGCCTCGCTCCCCTTCTCCGCCTCGATCTTCTCCTTCAGAACCCGCACCTGGGGGGGGGCGGGGGGGTCAGGGGGACCCCAAACCCACCCAGACCCCTTGAAATGGGGGGTGGGGAAGTGACAGCCCCTGGGGGGGGGGACAAGGCCCGGAGGGGGGGGGGGGGGTTCAGGCGCTCCCCAACAGACCCCGGGGCGGGGGGGGCTCTGGGGGTTCAAGATCCCGCCCGGACCCCCCCGCCCTGTTGCGGGGGATGGCGGGGGCCGCCCCGCTCCGGGCCTGGGGGAGGTTCCGGGATGGGGGGGGGTGTCCGGTTGGCCCCGGGGCGGTTCCCATCCCCCCCGTTCCCCCGGTTCCCGCCCCCCCCTCACCGTTTCGTGCGGCTCCATCTGGATCTTGAAGGTTTGCTGCTGCAGCGTCTTCAGCGTCACGGTCACCGCCATGGCGGCGGCGGCAGCGGCGGCTCCGCGGCGGCTCCTCCCGGCGGACCCACAACATGCAACTCACGCCGCCGCCATCTTAGGCGCCCCGCCGCTTCCGCCACGTGACGCGCGGCCGGAAGTACGTCACGGAGCACCGAGCGCTCCCTCCCCTCCCCCCCCCTCCCGCAGCAATCCCACCCGGGAGCGTCACGTGACGCAGCCCCCAGAGCGGTCACGTGACGCGCGGCGGGAGCGGCACAAAATGGCGGCGGGGGAAGGGAGGGGGTGGGGAAGATGGCGGGGGGGGAACGGGACGGAACGGGAGGGAACGGAGGGGCCGGGACCACCCTGACTTTATTAGAAACCGAATCGCCACAGCCGTGTCGCGACAGCCCGATCGCGACCCCCGTACAGCCGCGAGCGCCCACGGAGAACACCCCCAACCCCCCCCACCCCTCCCAGCCCCCTCCCCAACTGCTACCGGGGGCTCCGCTCCTTCCTCCTCCTCCTCCTCCTCCTTCCCCCCCACCCGTCCCGTCCCGTTCCTGAGTCCTCGCGGTCGGTCCCGGCCCGGTCCGGCCCGCGGCGGCCATAGAAAAGAGTCCTTGGGTCTCACAGAGACCGAACGGTCCCGGCGGGCTCGGTCCCGGTCCCGGTGCCGGTGCCGGTGGGCTCGGTCCCGGTCCCGGTGCTCAGAGCTCGTCCCGCGGGGCCGCCTCCCCCTCCCCGGCCTCGGCTTCCTCCTCCTCCTCCTCTTCCTCCTCCTCCCCGTCCCCCTCCTCGTCCCCTTCCTCCTCCTTCTGCTGCTTCTCCTCCTCCTCCTGCTTCTTCCGCTGCTCCTCGTCCTGCTGCTCCTTCATCTTCCTCTCCGCCTCCTGCGGGGGCACCGGGGGGGTCACCGGGGGGACTGAGGGGGGGGTTTGGGGGTCCCCTCCTCCCCTGCCCCCCTCCCCACCTTGGTGGCTCCCCAGGTCTCGTTCCCGATCTCCTCCGCCCATTTCTCGTCGTCCGTGATCAGGAAGTTGTCAAAGATGGTCCCGGACTTCACCTGGGGAGGGGGCACAGGGGGGCTGGGGAGGGGGCTGCACCCCACGGCACCCCCGGCAGAGACCCCCAGGAGGTGCCATTGGGGGTCCCACAACCCACAGAACCGCTGGCAGGCACCACTTGGGGTCCCACCCCCCCAGGAGGTGCCTTTAGGGGCCCTCCAGAACCCCCAGCAGGTACTTTTGGGGTCCCACACCCCCCACAGGACCCCCAGGAGGTACCACTTGGGGTCCCACCCCCCCAGGAGGTACTTTTGGGGTCCCACCCCCCCCAGCAGGCACTTTCAGGGGGCCCATGCCCCCCAGGAAGTATTTTTAGGGATCCCACACCCCTCAGGCCCCCCAACAGGCACATTTAGGGGTCCCACAGCCCCCAGGAGGTACTCTTGGGGTCCCCCATCCCATCAGGACCCCCAGAAGGCACCATTTGGGGTCCCCCATCCTGTTAGGACCCCCAAGAGGCACATTTAGGGGTCCCACAGCCCCCAGGGGATACTTTTGGGGTCCCACACCCCCTCAAGACCCCCAGGAGGTACTTTAGGGGTCCCACACCCCCCAGCAGGTACTTTCAGGGGTCCCACACTCCCCAGGATCACCAGAAGGCACCATTTGGGGTCCCACGCCCCCTCAGGACCCCCAGGAGGTACTTTTGGGGTCCCACATCCCCCAGGAGGTACTTTTGGGGTCCCCCAGCCCCCAGGAGGTACTTTAGGGGTCCCACAGCCCCTCAGGAGGTACTTTTGGGGTCCCACAGCCCCTCAGGAGGTACTTTTGGGGTCCCCCAGCCCCCAGGAGGTACTTTTGGGGTGTCCCCCCCACCTGCCAGAGGTCGAGGCCGATGACCCCGAAGCTGTCGTAGGCGTAGAGATGGGGGTCGGGGCTGTACTCGGGGTTCTCGATCTCGGGGTGCACCCACTTCCCCTTGTAGTCGGGGTTGTCGATCTGCCGGGGCCGCCACTCGCCCTGGGGGGGGGGCAGGAGGTGTTGGGGGGTTTGTGGGGGGGGAGGGGGTGTCACAGCAGAGCCCCCCCCTTGGGGCAGCCCCCAGACTCACCTTGTACTCGGGGTTCTGGATCACGGGGGGCTCCCACTCCCCGTCCATCTCCTCATCCCAATCCTCCGGTTTCTTGGCGTCGGGATCGGGGATGTGCTCGGGTTTGTCCCAGTCCTGGGGGGGGGAAAAGGGTTGGGGGGGGCTCAGGGGGAGTCAGGGGCAGGGGGGGAATTAGGGGGGGCTCAGGGGGAGAAGGGGGGGTGGGGGGGGGGGGCTCACGGGGACTCAGGGTGCTGCTGCTGCTTCCCCTGAGCCCCTCCAAGTGTCCCAGCCCTGTGTCCCCCCATCCTGGGGGTCTCAGTCGTGTCCCCCCCTCCGGGGGTCCTAATTGTGTGTCCCCCCCCCACCGCAGGGTCTCATCCATGTCCCCCCGTCCCAGGGCTCCCCGTTGTGTGTCCCCCATCCCGAGGGTCCCAGTTGTGTGCCCCCCCCCTCCCAGGGGTCCCAGCTGTATTCCCCCCCCATCCCGGGGGTCCCAATTGTGTGTCCCCCCCCCTCCCAAGGGTCTCAGCCGTGTCCCCCCCCTCCCGGGGGTCCCAGCTGTGTCCCCCCCCTCCCGGGGGTCCCAGTTGCATGTCCCCACCTCTTGGGGGTCCCAGCTGTGTCCACCCCCCACCCGGGGGTCCCCGATGTGTCTCCCCCCCCTCCCGGCGGTCTCAGCCGTGTTCCCCCCCCATCCCAGGGGTCCCAGCCATGTCCCCTCCATCCCGAGGGCCCCAGTTGTGTCCCCCTCCCTCCCGGCGGTCCCAGCCGTGTCCCCCTCCCTCCTGACAGTCCCAGCCATGTCCCCCCCCTCCCAGGGGTCCTAGCCGTGTCCCCCCCCTCCCGACAGTCTCAACCATGTCCCCCCCCCCTCCCGGGGGTCCTAGCTGTGTCCCCCCCCTCCCAGCAGTCCCAGCCATGTCCCCCCCCTCCCAGGGGTCCCAGCCGTGTGCCCCCCCTCCCAGCAGTCCCAGCCGTGTCCCCCCCCCTCCCGGGGTCCGGGCCGTGTCCCCACCTCGGGTTTGGTGTCCTCGGGGTCGTCGATCTTGGCCCTCTCGTCCCAGTCCTCGGGTTTGTGGGCGTCGGGGTCCTTGATCTTCCTGGGGGGCAGGAGGTCCCAATCCTCCTCCAGAGACCCCAACTCCACCCGCGCGTTGTCGATCTTCACCTCGTAGGTGTTGTCGGGACGCAGCACCAGGGTGTACAGGTGGGTGAACTCATCGTCCTGGGGGGGCACAGAGGGAAGGGGAGGGGTCTCAGCGGGGCTGGGGACACCGGGGACGCCCCCCACCCACCTGGGCAGAGCCCCCTGCCCACCTTGCAGCGGATGTCCTTGTTGATGAGGACGTTCTTCCCTTTGTAGTTGAAGATGACGTGAACCTTCTTGGTGCCGGGGCCGCAGATGTCGGGGCCTGGGGAGGGGGACGGGGTGAGGAGGAGACCCCCAAAACCCCCTCAGGTTTGGGGAGGGGGCGTCCCAGCACCCACCGAACATGATGTTGTACTCCGAGTCCCCGTGCATGTCCTCCTGGCTGAGGCTGGAGGGGAAGAGTTTGACGTAGCCCCCCCCGCAGTCGATGTTCTGCTCGTGCTTCACCGTGAACTGCACCACCAGGGTCCGGTCCCGGTTGCTGAAGGGCTCGAAACGGGAGGAGATGGCGTAGAACCGGGCGTCCTGGCTCGTCTGGATCCCTGGGGGACGTGGGCAGAGGGGTTTGGGGAGGGGTCCTGAGCCTGGGAGGGGGTCCCTGCCCGGCTCCCGAGGAGGGGTTGGGGGTTTCTCCCTCACCTTTGTCCTTCTCGGCGTCGCCGTAGAACTTCCCCGCGGTGAGGACGAAGCGGCCGTAGTCGGGTTTGTGCTTCGATTCCACCCACCGGCGGGTCCAGGCGTCTGCGGGAGCGTGGGGAGGGGGTTCAGGACCCCCCGGGGGTCGTTTTGCCTCCCCCAGCCCCATCACACTCCAGAGAAACTCATGGAGAGCCCCCCACCTGCTGCCCCCACACCTGGGGGTTCCCCACGCTGCTGCTCCCCTCCCCATCTTGGGGGGCTGCAGGGTTTGGGGGTCCCAGGGGAGGTCAAACCCCCAGTCTGTCCTCACCCCACGGAACAGCCCAGCCCCAAGTGTCACCCCCCCCTCCCCAATGAAGACCCCCAGGCACCTCCCAGAGCCCCTTCCCCACCCTGGGGCTGATCTCTGACACCGGGTTCACCCCAGGACCCCCCCCCCTCTGCCTCTCACCCTCCTCAATGAAGACCCCCCCAAACCCCCCTCCCTTTGCCTCTGTCTCCCTCAGGTGAGACCCCCCCAAGACCCCCTCCTCAAGTGAGACCCTCCCTTCCCCCTTTGCCCCTCCCCCCCTCAGGTGAGACCCCCCAAGACCCCCCCCTCATGTGAGACCCCCCCAAAACCCTCCCTTTGCCCTCCCCTCAGGTGAGACCCCCAAGACCCCCTCCTTCCCCTCAGGTCAGACCCCTCCCCCCTCCAGCTCTAAGGGAGGGGTCTCCCCCTTCACCCCCCCCTCCCCTCCCCTTCCCCGGGGTCAGACCCCGCCCCGTGCCCCCCCCTCCCCTCAGGGGACCCCCCGGACCCCCGCCAGGCCCCGCCCCGGCCCCCCCCTCACCTCCATCCCCGAACTCCTCCCGGAAGAACTGGCTGGGCCCGGCCCCCGCCATGCCCAGGAGGGCTCCGAGCAGGACGGGCAGGCAGAGGCAGAGGCGGCTCATGGCGCTGGGTCCCGGTCCCGGTCCCTCCCTCACGTCCCGCTCTGTCCCCTCGGCCCCGGCGGCTCCCGGCACTGCGGAGGGGGGAGGCGGCTCCGGGGGTTTTTATGCCCCCTCCTCCCTTCGTCCCGCCCCCCGGCTGCCGCTATTGGCCGGAGCCCGCGCGCAGCCCGCTCCCATTGGCCGCCCGCCCGCCGGCCCGCGGCGACGGCGCCCCCGAACGTTGGCGTCCCAGATGGCCGCTTCCCATTGGCTGAGAGCGGCGGCCAATCAGCGGCGACCACGCGTTCGAAGGGAGACGCCCCCCCCTCCCCTCCCCTCCCTTCCTCCTCCCCCCCCCTCCCCGCGCGTTCTCGCGTGGGCGCGACACGTGGGGCGCGCGCTCTTAAAGGGACAGAGCGGACACGAGTGGGAGGGGGGGAGGGTTCGCCATCCCATAATAACACCGGGGTGGGGGTGGGGCGGGGGTGTGTCTGCACCTCCCGCTCCTTTCACGGAGCTGTGACGTAACGGTGACGCAACGAGCCCCGGTGACGTCAGGAAGGCGTAGGTCGAGGAGGAGGGGATGACGTCACGGCGACGCCGACGAGGCGTCAAACCTGGGGCCGCCGTTGCCATGGTGACGGCAGGGGGGGACACGGGGGAGTCCCCTGCAGAGGCTTCGGGGGACAAGGAGCCCCCCGGCCCCCAGCAGCCCTCTGGGGCATCATTACGTCACCACGCATCCTCATGACGTCATCGCACCCCCCCACCTCCTCCTGCCCCCAACCTCCCGCCACACTCAAGATGGCGGCGCCCGCAGCGGCTCCTCCTTCCTCCCGGTTCTCCTTCCGGTGCCGCCGGGGTCACTTCCGGTCGGTTCCGCCATGGCCCCGAGCGTGGCGGAGCTGCTGCTGCAGCGGCTGGAGCGGGCGGCGGGGCCCGGTTCGGGGCCCGGTTCGGGGCTCTGCAGCCTCCAGGTCGCCGCCGCCCTCGGCCTGGATCACCAGACCCTCGTGGGAGCCATCAAGAGCCTCCAGGCGCAGGGCGAGGTGGGTCACAGCCCGGGCTCGGTCCCGGTCCGGGGCCCATGTCGGTGTCGGTCCGGGTCCTATGTCGGTGTCGGTCCATGTCGGTGTCGGTTCGGGGCCCATCCCGGTGTCGGCCCGGGCTCCCATGGTCCGGGATCATCCCGATGTCTGTCCAGGGTCCATCCCGGTGTCGGTTCGGGTCCCGTCCCGGTGTCGGTCCGGTGCCGATCTCTGTGCTGATTCCGGTGCCGATCGCAGTTCTGGTCCCGGTTCTAACCCCGATCTCGGTGTCGGTGCCGATTCGTATCACGGTTTTCAGCCCGGTACCGGTTCTGATCCTGGGGTCTATCCCACTCCTGGTACCGGTGTCGATCCTGGTACCGGTACCTGTTCCGATCCTGGGCTCTGTCCTGCTTGGTACCGGTGCCTGTCCTGGTACCGGTACTGTTCTGATCCTGGGCTCTGTCCCGGTACCGGTGCCTGTCCTGGTACCGGTACCTGTTCCGATCCTGGGCTCTGTCCCGGTACCGGTGCCTGTCCTGGTACCGGTACTGTTCTGATTCTGGGTTCTGTCCTGGTACCGGTACTGTTCCGATCTGGGCTCTGTCCCGGTCCCGGTCCCGATCCTCCCTGTCCCCGTTCCACCCCGCCGCCGTTTCAAAGCCCGGGCCGTGGTGCCGGTGCTGATCGCGGTTCCGGTCCGGTCCGGTTCGGTTCGGTGGGCAGGTGATCGAGGCGGAGCCGCGGTCGGAGCGGCGCTGGGAGCCGAGTGCGGAGGGCCGGGCGGTGCTGCGGGACGGGAGCCCCGAGGTGCGGCTGTTCCGGAGCCTCCCGGCCCGGGGGCTGCCCCAGAACGAGGCCCTGGTGAGCACCGGGGGGCACGGGGGGGGCACGGGGAGGGTCCTGGGGGCAAGAAGGGGTCCCGGGATGGGGGGAAGGGGTCGAGGGTGGGGGTCCTGAGGAGGGGTCCTGGGGAGGGGTCGAGGGTGGGGGTCCTGGGGAGGGGTCCTGGGGGGAGGAGGGGTCCCGGGATGGGGGCACGGGGGGGAGGATCCGGGGGGAAGGGGTCGAGGGGGGGGTCCTGGGGGGGGTCCTGGGGTGGGTCCTGGGGGCAAGGAGGGGTCCCGGGATGGGGGCACGGGGGGGGGGATCCGGGGGGAGGGGTCGAGGGGGAGGGTCCAGGGGGGAGGAAGGGGTCGGGGGGGGGTTGTCCCGGGGAGGGAGGGGTCCAGGGGAGGGGGGTCCCGAGGGGGGGGTCCCGGGATGGGGTCCCGAGGGGGGGGGTCCCGAAGGGGGGGGAGGTCCCGGGGAGGGGTCCAGGGAGGGGTCTCGGGGGGAGAAGGGTCCTGGGATGGGGTTCCGGGGAGGGGGCTTCCGGGGGGGGAGGGGTCGAGGGGAGCGAGGTCCTGGGGAGGGGTCCGGGGGGGGATCCCGAAGGGAGGGGTCCCCGGATGGGGTCCCAAGGGGGGGTCCCCAGGGGGAGGGGGGTCCCGAGGCGGGGGCGTCCCGGGATGGGGTCCTGAGAGGGGGGGGGGGGTCCCAAGGGGAGGGTCCCCGGGGGGGGAGGTCCTGAGGGGGTGTGTCCTGGGGGGGGGTCCCGAGGGAGGGGTCCCCAGGGGGGGGGAGGTCTCGAGGGGGTGGAGGTCCCGAGGGGGTTGTCCCGAGGGGGTTGTCCCGGGGGGGTCCCTGTCCCTGACCCCCCCGTGTCCCCCCGTGTCCCCCAGAAGCTGCCCGGGGGCTCGGTGGGGTTCAGCAAGGCGATGGCCAACAAGTGGCTGCGGGTGGAGAAGGGCGAGGAGGGGGGGCCACGAGTGGTCCCCAACGTGAGTGGGGGGGCCCGTGGGGTGGGGGGGGCAGCAGGGGGGCGTCTGGGGGTGGATCTGGGGGGACAGGAGGGGTTAGGGGGGGTCCCGTGGGGCTGGCAGGGTTTGGGGGTCCTGTGGGTTGGGGGGAATGGGGGTCCTGGGCAGGAAGGTGGGGAGGGTCCTGGGGGCGTGGGGGTCTGGGGCAGGCGGGTTTGGGGGTCCTATGGGGCTGGGGGGTTCCTGTGGGGCAGGGAGGGGTGGGGTGGGGGGGTCCTGTGGGTTTGGGGGGCTCTGTGGGTTTGGGGGGTCCCGTGGGGCAGGCAGGGTTTGGGGGTCCTGTGGGTTTGGGGGTCCTGTGGTGGTTTTCGGGGTTCCTGTGGGTTTGGGGGAGTCCTGTGGGTTTGGGGCTCCTGTGGGTTTGGGGAGTCCCGTGGGTTTGGGGGTTCTGTGGGGTTTGGGGGTCCTATGGTGTTTGGGGGTCCTGTGGGTTTGGGGGTTCTGTGGGTTTGGGGGAGTCCTGTGGGTTTGGGGGTCCCGTGGGTTTTGGGGTTCCTGTGGGGCAGGCAGGGTTTGGGGGTCCTGTGGGTTTGGGGGGCTCCTGTGGGTTTGGGGGGTCCTGTGGGGTTTGGGGGGCTCCCGTGGGTTTGGGGGTGTCCCGTGGGTTTCGGGGAGTGTCCTGTGGGTTTGGGGGGGTCCTATGGTGTTTGGGGGGGTTCCTGTGGGTTTGGGGGTGTCCCGTGGGTTTGGGGGGGTCCTGTGGGGTTTGGGGGGGGTCCCGTGGGTTTGAGGGGGTTCTGTGGGGTTTGGGGGGGTCCTATGGTGTTTGGGGGGCTCCTGTGGGTTTGGGGGTGTCCCGTGGGTTTGGGGGGGTTCTGTGGGTTTGGGGGAGTCCCGTGGGTTTGGGGGGCTCCTGTGGGTTTGGGGGTGTCCCGTGGGTTTCGGGGGGTGTCCTGTGGGTTTGGGGGGGGTCCTGTGGGTTTTGGGGGGTGTCCCGTGGGTTTGGGGGGGTCCTATGGTGTTTGGGGGGTCCTGTGGGGTTTGGGGGGTGTCCCGTGGGTTTGGGGGGTCCCTGAGGAGGCCGTGCCCCCCCCAGGTCCCCGAGGTGCAGGACGTGGTTCGGGAGCAGCTGCAGAGGGTGGAGCGGGGAGAGGGGGAGGCGCTGCCCGAACGGGACCGGACGGAGCTGAAGAGGAGGAAGCTGCTGCTGGAAGTGTGAGTGGGGGGCAGGGGGGGCACCCAGGACCCCCAGACCCCCCCTGAGACCCCCACAAACCCCCCAACCCCCCCCCAGCACCCTGAAATCCTACTGGATCCGCAAGGGCAGCGCCTTCCGCACGGCGCTGGAGCGGCAGGAGACGGACCTGACCCCGGAGATGATCGCCACGTGAGTCCTGACCCCTGACCC
This sequence comes from Archilochus colubris, assembly GCA_023079485.1. NCBI lineage: Eukaryota > Metazoa > Chordata > Aves > Apodiformes > Trochilidae > Archilochus > Archilochus colubris. The sequence goes on along the minus strand of JALBCY010000297.1, from coordinate 140,953 downwards.
CACCATGACCTCTGACCCCACCGTGACCCCACCGTGACCCCATTGTGACCTCGGTGACCCCTCGTGACCTTTGACCCCAGGGGCTCCTGGCGCCACCTCCCCTTCAAGCCCTACAACTTCTCAGCTTTGGGGCTGCCCCCCCCCTGCGGGCACCTCCACCCCCTGCTGAAGGTGAGGTCCCAGCTGAGGCAGATCTTCCTGGAGATGGGGTGAGTGGGGGCACTGGGAGCACTGGGAGCACTGGGAGGGGGAAGGGAGGGGACTGGGGGGACTGGGAGGGGGTGTGGAGGGAACTGGGGGCACTGGGAGCACTGGGAGGGGGAAGGGAGGGGACTGGGGGGGCTGGGAGGGGGTGTGGAGAGGACTGGGAGCACTGGGAGGGGGAACAGAGACGGCTGGGGGGGAGAATGGAGGGGACTGGGGGCACTGGGAGTACTGGGAGGGGGAATGGAGGATACTGGGAACACTGGGAGGGGAACATAGAGGGCTAGGGGGGAGAATGGAGGGGACTGGGAGCACTGGGAGGAGGAACAGAGGGGACTGGGGGGACTGGGAGGCGGAATGGAGGGGACTGGGAGGACAGGGAGGGGCAATGGAGGATACTGGGAACACTGGGAGGAGAATAGAGAAGGCTGGGTGGGAGAATGGAGGGGACTGGGAGCACTGGGAGGGGGAATAGAGTGAACTGGGGGGACTGGGAGGACAGGGAGGGGGAATGGAGGATACTGGGAACACTGGGAGGGGAATGGAGGGGACTGGGAGGGAAGATGAGGAGTGGGGGGACTGGGGAGGGGAATAGAGTGAATTGGGGGGACTGGGAGCACTGGGAAGGGGACTGGGGGGACTGGGGCACTGGGAGGGGAACAGAGGCTCTGGGGGGTTTGGGGTGTGGGGAGGGGTCTTCCTGTGTCCCCCCAGCCCCCCCCTGCCCCCCCAGCTTCACGGAGATGCCGACCCAGAACTTTGTGGAAAGCTCCTTCTGGAACTTCGACGCGCTGTTCCAGCCCCAGCAGCACCCGGCCCGGGACCAGCACGACACCTTCTTCCTGCAGGGTGGGGTGGGGAACGGGACCCCCCCAAAAAAAAACCCACTCAAACCCCACTGACCCCCCCAGACCCCTCTGATCCCCCCAAACCCCCCTGACCCCCCCAAACCCCACTGACCCCCCCAAACCCCTCTGATTCCCCCCAAACTCCACTGACCCCCCCAAACCCCTCTGACCCCCCCAGTGACCCCCCCAAACCCCTCTGACCCCCCCCAAACCCCTCTGATTCCCCCAAACCCCACTGACCCCCCCCGAACCCTTCTGACCCCCCCAAACCCCACTGACCCCCCCAAACCCCTCTGACCCCCCCCAAACCCACTGACCCCCCCAAACCCCTCTGACCCCCCCAAACCCCTCTGATCCTCCCAAACCCCTCTGACCCCCCCCAAACCCCTCTGACCCCCCCAAACCCCACTGACCCCCCCCAAGCCCCGCTGACCCCCCCGAACTCCACTGACCCCCCCCAAACCCCTCTGACTCCCCCCAAACCCCACTCACCCCCCCAAACCCTATTGGTGTGTGAAACAGGACCCCCCCCCCAAACCCCAATGACCCTATTGCCCCCCCCAGACCCCCTTGCCCCCCCCAAACCCCACTCACCCCCTCTCCCTCCCCCTTTGCCCCCCCAGACCCCGCCGCAGCCCCCCAGCTGCCCCCCAAGTACGCAGCTCGGGTGAAGAGGATCCACTCCCACGGAGGTTACGGCTCCCAGGGGTGAGGCTCTGCCGGGGTGGTTTGGGGGGGGGTCCGGGACCCCCACCCCCAAATCCTTGGGCTTGTGGCCCCCTCCTCACCCCCCCGTGTCCCCCCCCCAGGTACAAATACGAGTGGAAGGTGGAGGAGGCCCAGAAGAACCTGCTGCGCACCCACACCACCGCCGCCAGCGCCCGCGCCCTCTTCCTGCTGGCACAGCAAGTGGGGCTCAAACTGGGGGGGTCTGGGGGGGTTTTGGGGTTTCCCTGACTTTCTGACCACCCGATTTTCCCCACCCCACCCCCCCAGGAGAAGTTCACCCCCGTTAAATACTTCTCCATCGACCGGGTGTTCCGTAACGAGAGCCTGGACGCCACTCACCTGGCTGAGTTCCACCAGGTGGAGGGGGTGGTGGCCGACCGGGGGCTGACCCTGGGGCACCTCATGGGCACCCTCAGGGAGTTCTTCTCCAAGCTGGGTACGTGGGGAAGAATCCTTCATGTGGGGGGGGGATCGGGGGGCATCAGTGACAGCCCCCACAGCCCCCTCCTCACCTCCCCTTCCCCTCTCAGGCATCACCCAGCTGAGGTTCAAACCCGCCTACAACCCCTACACCGAGCCCAGCATGGAGGTGTTCAGCTACCACCAGGGTGAGGAGGGGGCTGGGGGGCTGCAGGAGACCCCCCCGTGGGGCAGAGGGGGGCTGAGGGTCTCCATGTGCCCCCCCTGTGGTGTAAAGGGGGTCTGCATGAACCCCCGCCCCAGTGCTGAGTGGGTCTGGGGTCTCCATGTCTCCCCATCTGTGGTTCACAGGGGGCCTGGGGGTCTCTATGTGCCCCTCCCATGGTGCATGGGGGGTCTGGGGTCTCCATGTACCCCCAAAGCACCCATGGGTGCTGCCTGAGCAGCTGCAGAGCAGGGAGGGAAGAAGTGGGGGTACCCCATAGGCCGTGTGTGCTTCACAGGGGGTGGGGGGCTTTGGGGTGACCCCCTGGGGTGGAGCTCTGGGTTCCCAAGGTGGGGTGCTCTCCCCCCCCAAACCTCCCTGACCCCCCCAAACCCCCCTGACCCCCCCAAACTCTACTGACCCCCCCAAACCTCCCTGACACCCCCCAAACCCCCCTGACCCCCTCAAACCCCATTGACCCCTCCCCAAACCCCACTGACTCCCCCAAACCTCCCTGACTCCCCCAAACCCCCCTGGCACCCCCCAAACCTCCCTGACCCCCCCAAACTCCACCTGGATCCCCTCTCAGGGCTGAAGAAATGGGTGGAAGTGGGGAACTCGGGGGTGTTCCGCCCCGAGCTGCTGCTGCCCATGGGGCTCCCGGAGAACGTCTCCGTCATCGCCTGGGGGCTCTCCCTGGAGCGGTGAGTTGGGGGGACAGGGGGGGTACCCCAAGGTGTGTGTGTGTGTGTGGGGGGGGGATGTCCCATTGTGGGGAGGGGTCCCCCCCAAGTGACCCCCGGTCCCATCCCCCCAGTCCCACCATGATCAAATTCGGCATCGACAACATCCGAGAGCTGGTGGGGCACCGGGTCAACCTCCAGATGGTTTATGACAGCCCCCTGTGCCGCCTGGACACCTAGAGGGGGGCTGAGCCCCCAGGGATGGGGGTCCTGGCCTCCCGGGGGACCCCTCCTCAATAAAGCCGCTGGGTCCTGCCGCCTGCCTCTGTCTGTGCTGGGGAAGGGCCATGGAGGGGGGGTTGGGTTAGTGGGGGTCTTTATTCCCGGGGGTCCCTCTTGGCCTCCACAGCTCCACGCAGACCCCAGCCCCGCCGCCCACCCCTCCCCACGGGGGTCTCCTCCCCTCACCGGCACCTCCCACCCCCCCCCATCCCGGGTCTGCTCAGACCCGCGGAGCTACCGCGCTCCTCAGCTCCCGGCCCTTCCCGCCTTTTCCCCTGCCGCTTTCTCATTGGCTGCGCCGCGCCCCAGGCGGGCGCTGATTGGCTGCTGCCCCTGCTCGTCTCCCGCAGAGCTCCCGCCCACCCCGTTACCTCAGGGCGCTGAGGGGATCCCGGGGGTCCGAGCGGCCAACCCGAGGGTCCCAGTGCCCATCCCGGGGGTCCCAGTGCCCATCCCGGGGTCCCAGTGCCCATCCCGGGGGTCCCAGTGCCCATCCCCGGGGTCCCAGTGCCCACCCCGAGGGTCCCAGTGCCCATCCCGAGGGTCCCAGTGCCCATCCCGGAGGTCCCAGTGCCCATCCCCGGGGTCCCAGTGCCCATCCCCGGGGTCTCAGTGCCCATCCCGAGGGTCCCAGTGCCCATCCCGGGGGTCCCAGCGCCCATCCCGAGGGTCCCAGCGCCCAGCCCGGGGGTCCCAGTGCCCAGCCCGGCGGTCTCAGTGTCACCAAAGTGTCTCCGTGTCCCCCGGGTGTCCCCATCCCCGGGGTGGCTCTGACGCTGCCCCCTGACCCGGGTGTCCCCATCCCTGTCCCCCTGGGGTGGCTCTGTCACCAGTGACCAGGGTGTCACGACACGGGGGTGTCCCTGTCCCCCATCACTGGGGTGTCACGACATCGGGGTGTCCCTCTCACCGGGGTGTCACGACATGGAGGTGCCCCCATCACTAGGGTGACCCTGTCCCCCATCACCAGGCTGTCATGACATGGGGGTGTCCCTGTCACTGGGGTGTCACGATATGGAGGTGCCCCCATCACTGGGGTGTCCCTGTCCCCTGTCACTGGGGTGTCACGACATGGGGGTGCCCCTGTCACCAGGGTGTCACGACACGGGGGTGTCCCTGTCCCCCATCACCAGGCTGTCACGACATGGGGGTGTCCTTGTCACTGGGGTGTCACGACACGGGGGTGTCCCTGGCACTGGGGTGTCCCTGTCCCCCATCACTGGGGTGTCACGACACGGGGGTGTCCCCATCACTGGGGTGTCACGACACGGGGGTGTCCCCATCACCAGGGTGCCCCTTCAGGGGGGGCCATCCTGTCACCGCCGCCACCAAACACCTCCCTGTCACCACTGTCACGACGATGTCACGATGCCTCCCCCAAAGGTGCCCCCTCCCCAACAAAGCCACCCCCCCAAGAAGAACCAACCCCCCCTAAAAAAAACCCCAACCCCCCCCCAAAGACCACCCCCCCAAAAAAAAGCAACCCCCCAAAAAACCCCAAACCACCCCAAAAAAAACCCCACAACCCCCCCAAAAGGACCCAAACCGCCCCCCCGCAGCCACCTCAAATTCCCAAATTTATTATTTACAAAGGTCCCTGTGAGGGGGGGGGGTCCCCCACCTGCCCCCCTCCCCCTCCAGCCCTGAGGGGGGGGGGGACACGAGGTTTTGGGGGGGGGGGGGCAGAGAAAGCAACTCCCCCCCCCCAGGGTGCTGGTGGGTGACAGCCCTGGGGTGGGGGCTGCCTTTAGGGGAGGGGGGGGAATATAAATAGGGGCTGTGTGTGCCCCCCCCCCCCATCCCCCAGGTCGGGGGGGTCCCGGGGGGGTCCTGGGGGGGTCATTCGGGGCTGGGGGGTTGGTAGGGGTCCAGCAGGAGGGAGGAGAAGGTGTTGACCTTGTCCCCCCCCCGCACCTCGTGGGGCAGCAGTGGAAGCTTCACGATGTGGAAATCCTCGTAGAGATCTTCCATCTGGGGGGGGGGCAGGGGGATGAACCCCCCCACGACCCCCCCTGGGGCACCAGGAACCCCCCCAAGACACCAGGAACCCCCCCAGGCACCCAGCTCCTGGGATCCCCTCAGGACCCCCCCTCCTGGGCACCAGGAAGCCCCTGAACCCCCCCCATTTCCCCTCCCCCTGGACCCCCCCATCATTCCCCCTGAATCCCCCTCCCCTCCCATCCCCCCCATTCTCCCCCTCCCCAGCCCCCTCCCCTCCCCAAATCCCCCTCCCCAGCCCCCCCTTTTCCCCCCATTTCCCCCCCTGGACCCCCCCTCATCCTTCCCCTCTCCCCCCCTCACTTCAGACCCCCCCTCCTCACAACCCCCCCTCACTTCAAACTCCCCAACCCCCCCCGAATCCCCCTCCCATCTCCCCCATTCTCCCCCTCCCCAGGTGCCAACTCTCCCCAAATCCCCCTCCCCAGCCCCTGCTTCCCCCCCCAGCCCCCTCCCCAACCCCCCCTCATTCTTCCCTTCCCCCCACGACCCCCCCTCACTTCAAACTCCCCAAACCCCCCCCTGAATCCCCCTCCCCTCCCATCTCCCCCATTCTCCCCCTCCCATCTCCCCCATTCTCCCCCTCCCCAGCCCCCTCCCCTCCCCAAATCCCCCTCCCCAGCCTCCTTTTTCTCCCCCTTTCCCCCCCCCGTGCCCCCCCCACCTGGTCCAGGTACTTGGCCTGGATCTTGTGCCTGGCCTCGCACATCCTGCAGGGTCTCTGGGGGTCTGGGAACACGAGCTGATTGACCACGATGTTGTGGGTGTCGATCCTGCACTTGGCCAGCTCCTGGATCAGCCGCTCCGTCTCGTACAGGGACAGGAACTCCGCGATGCAGACGCAGATAAAAGTCGTCTGCTCCTGGGGGGAGGGCACGGGGACACGCAGGGACCCCCAGGGGACACCGGGGGGGGACAGACGTCACCATCGGATCCCCCCCCGGGATCGGATCCCCCCCCGGGGGTCCCAACCCAGCCCCGAGGGGGAGAATTCCAACCCACAGGAATCTGCACGGACCGGACTGGCTGGGGACTCCCCCCCCCCGTGTCACCTCCCCCCGTGTCACCTCCCCCCGTGTCACCTCCCCCCGTGTCACCTCCCCCCCGTGTCACCTCCCCCCGGGTCACCTCCCCCCATGTCACCTCCCCCCCGTGTCACCTCCTCCCGTGTCACCTCCCCGTGTCACCTTCCCCTCGTGTCTGCCTTCCTCCCGGTCTGTCACCTCCCGTGTCACCTCCCGTGTCACCTCCTCATGTTATCCCCGTCATCGCACTCCCCCCGTCACATCATCCGTCTTGCTCCCCGTGTCACCTCCCCTCGTGTCACCTTCCCCTTAGTGTCACCTTCCTCCTGGCTCTGTACCTCCCCCGTGTCACTCTCCCCGTCATCTGCCTCCTCCGTGTCCTCTCCCCGTGTCACCTCCTCCCGTGTCCTCCCCGTGTCACCTCCTCCGTGTCACCTCCCCCGTGTCACTTCCCCGTGTCACCTGCCCCCGTGTCACCTCCCCCGTGTCACCTCCCCCGTGTCACCTCCCCCTGTGTCACCTCCGTGTCACCTCCTCGGTGTCACCTCCCCCGTGTCACCTCCGTGTCACCTCCTCGTGTCACCTCCCCCGTGTCACCTCCCCCCGTGTCACCCCCCCCCGTCTCTGTCACCTCCCCCCGTGTCACCTCCCCTCCTTCCCATCCCTGTCACCCTCTCAGCATCCCTCTCCCTCTCCTGGTGTCCTTGTCCCCTCCGTGTCCCCCGTGTGTGTTTCTCCCGCTCTCCCTCTTCCCTTCTCTGGAATTCCTCTCCCTCTGGCCCCTGCCCCGTTATTCCCGCTGTCCCCATCCCCCTCCCAGTGTCCCCATTGTGTTCCCCCTCCCAGTGTCCCTGTCACCCTCCCCATGTCCCCACCATCCTCGTGTCCCTCTCCTCATCCTTATGTCCCCAACTCCCTTCTTTGTCATTCCCATTCCTCTCCCCCCGGTATCCTCACCCCTCTCCCCATGTCCCCACCCCCCTCCCAGTATCCCCACCTTCTCCCAGTGTCCCCCTCCCGGTGTCCCGGTGTCCCTGTAACCCTCCTTGTGTCACTGTCACCCTCCTTATGTCCCTGTCACCCTCCTTATGTCCCCAACTCCCTTCCTTGTCCTTCCCACTCCTCTCCCAGTATCCCCACTCCTCTCCCAGTATCCCCACTCCTCTCCCAGTATCCCCACTCCTCTCCCAGTATCCCCACTCCTCTCCCGGTATCCCCACCCCTCTCCCAGTATCCCCACTCCTCTCCCAGTATCCCCACCCCTCTCCCAGTATCCCCACCCCTCTCCCAGTATCCCCACCCCTCTCCCGGTATCCCCACTCCTCTCCTGGTATCCCCACTCCTCTCCCAGTATCCCCACTCCTCTCCCAGTATCCCCACCCCTCTCCTGGTATCCCCACCCCTCTCCCAGTATCCCCACCCCTCTCCCGGTATCCCCACTCCTCTCCCGCTATCCCCACCCCTCTCCTGGTATCCCCACCCCTCTCCCAGTATCCCCACTCCTCTCCCGGTATCCCCACCCCTCTCCCCGTATCCCCACCCCTCTCCCAGTATCCCCACCCCTCTCCCCATGTCCCCACCGCCCTCCCGGTGTCCCCGGTGTCCCCGTGTCCCCTCACAGGGTCCTTGAACTGCTCGCTGACGGAGCGGATGACGGGCAGGGTCTCCTCCAGCTTGGACGCCAGCTGATCGGCGTTCATGTCCCCCAGCCCCAGCATGTTGCACATCTGGGGGGGCAGGGAGGGCTCAGAGACCCCCGGGGGGGGATTTTAGGGTGCTGGGGGTCCCCAAAGCCCCCTCCCCCTCAGTTCTACCTGGGAGATGAAGGGACTGATCTGGTTCTTGATCTGCATCAGCCTGCCCAGCCCCCTCTCCACGATGGTGGGGAAGTTGAGGAGCCTCAGGGTGTGCCCGGTGGGGGCCGTGTCAAAAACCACCACGGAGAAGTTCATCCCTTTAACCAGCCTGGGGGGGACACACGGGGGGCTGGAAAACCCCCCCGAGACCCCCCCAAACCCCCCCAAACCAGCGCTGTCCCCCTGCTGACCTCATGACCTCAGCGTAGCTCATGGCCTCGTCGATGCCCGGGAAGGCGCTCATGGCCTCCTGCATCATCTTCTTCCCCATGCTCAGCATGTTTTCCTCCTCAAAGAACTCGTCCGGCAGCTCCGCCACCCCCAGGCTGGGGTCAATCTCCTGATGGGGGGGGGAAGGGGGGGTAAGAAGTGTCCCCAACCCCCCCAAATGTCCCCAACTTCCTCCCAGAGTCCCCAAATCCCCCCCTGAATCCCCCTCCCCTCCCATCTCCCCCGTTCTTACCTTCCCCAATGTCCCCAACTCCCCCCCGAGGTCCCAACCCCCCCCCCCCAGTGTCCCCAAGGCCCCCCCAGCACCCCCAAACCCTCCCCAATGTCCCCAAACCCTCCCCAATGTCCCCAACTCCCCCCTTCAACATCCCCAAACCCCCCCAACACCCCCAAACCCTCCCCAATGTCCCCAAACCCCCCCAGAGTCCCCAAATCCCCCCCTGAATCCCCCTCCCCTCCCGTCTCCCCCATCTCCCTCCCCAATGTCCCCAACTCCCCCCCAGGTCCCAACCCCCCCCCCAGTGTCCCCAACCCCCCACCCCCCAATCCCCAACTCCCCCTCAACATCCCCAAACCCCCAACACCCCAAACCCTCCCCAATGTCTAAACCCCCAGAGTCCCCAAATCCCCCTGTCCTCCCTCCCCGTTCTCCCCCATTCTCCCTCCCCCCAATGTCCCCCAACTCCCCAGTGTCCCAACCCCCAGTGTCACCCCCAACACCCCCAACCCCTCCCCAATGTCCCCAACCCCTCAAATGCCCCAACTTCCCCAAATTCCCCAAACCCCCCCCAACATCCCCAACCCCCTCCCCCAATGTCCCCAACCCCCCCCAATGTCCCCAAATCCCCCTCAATGCTCCTCCCACCTCCCCCATTCTTACCCTCCCCAATGTCCCCAAACCCTCCCCCCATGTCCCCAACACCTCCCCAATGTCCTGAACCCCCCACCCAATGTCCCCAAGCCCCCCCCCGATGTCCCCAAGCCCCCCGGGCTCTCACCATGGCAAAGAGGTTGTCGTAGCCCTTGACTTTGGTGGGGACCTTGGAGAACTTCTGGTCGAAGGCGTCGGAGATGTTGTGAGCGGGGTCGGTGGAGATGATCAGGACGCTCTCCCGCACCTTGGAGAGCTGCACGGCCAGGCTGCAGCTGGGGGGGGGACACTGGTGACACCGGGGGGACCGACCACCCCCTGGGGACACCCCAGAACCGCCTGCTCCTGCCTCCCCCTTCCTGGGTACCCAGGGGGATCCCCATCCCCCTCCTGATGTCCCCAACCCCCTCCCCATGATCATGTTCCCCTCCCAGTGTCCCCAACCCCCTCCTGATGTCCCCATCCCCCTCCCCACGTTCCTGTCTCCCCCAAATGCCCCAACTCCCCCCCAGTGTCCCCCTCCCCATGTCCCCAACTCCCTCCTGATGTCCCCATCCCCCTCCCCATGATCCTGTTCCCCTCCCCATGTCCCCATCCCCCTCCCCATGTCCCCATCCTCCTCCCTGTGTCCCCAACCCCCTCCCCATGTCCCCAATGCCCTCCCGATGTCCCCATCCCACTCCCCACATCCCCATGCCTCCATATGTCCCCAACCCCCTCCCCATGTCCCCATGCCCTCCCGATGTCCCCATCCCACTCCCCACATCCCCATGCTCTCCTGATGTCCCCATCCCCCTCCCCATGTCCCCATCCCCCTCCCCATGTCCCCAACCCCCTCCCCACGCTCCTGTCTCCCCCCAAATGACCCCAACTCCCTCCCAGTGTCCCCCTCCCCATGTCCCCAACTCCCTATGTCCCCATGCCTCTCATGATGTCCCCATCCCCCTCCCCATGTCCTGCCTCCTCCTGATGTCCCCATCCCCCTCCCCACATTCCTGTCTCCCCCCAAATGACCCCAACTCCCTCCCAGTGTCCCCCTCCCCATGTCCCCAACTCCCTCCCCATGTCCCCAACCCCCTCCCTATGTCCCCAACCCCCTCCTGATGTCCCCATCCCACTCCCCATGTCCCCATCCCCCTCCTGATGTCCCCAACCCCCTCCCAGTATCCCAAGCCCCCTCCCCATGTCCCCATCCCCCTCCCCATGTCCTCATGCCCCTCCTGATGTCCCCAAACCCCTCCTCACATCCCCAACCCCCTCCTCACATCCCCATCCCTTTCACAATGTCCTCATCCCCCTCCCCAGGATCCCATCCCCCTCCCCACATCCCCAACTCCCTCCCAATGTCCCCCTCTCAGTGTCCCCAACCCCTTCCTGATGTCCCCATCCCCCTCCCCATGTCCCCCTCCCTCTCCCGGTGTCCCCCCCGCACCTCAAGCCCCCATCCCCCCCCCTTTTCCCCACGCTCCTCTCCGTGTCCCCCCCACCCCCCCCCACCACACACGCTCCCTTCCCATCCCCCTTCCCCCTGGGGCGTCCCCTGCGGGTTGGGTGTGGGGCGTGGGGTGTGTGGGGTGTGGGGAGGCTGTGGGTGTGCGGGGGGGGGGGTGTGGGGAGGCTGTGGGTGTGCGGGGGGGGGGATGTGAGGTGTCTGTGTGTGTGCGGGGGGGGGGTGTGGGGTGTCTGTGTGTGTGCGGGGGGGGTTCCCGATCCCATCCCCGGTTCCCCCCGGGGTTCCCGGTTCCCCTGCCCCCGTTTCCCCGGCCCTGACCTGCAGGTGGTTTTGCCCACGCCGCCCTTTCCCCCCACGAAGATCCACTTGAGGCTCCGCTGCTCGATGATGTTGGCCAGGGTGGGCTCCAGGGGCTCCACATCGGGCGCATCCTCGAACTCCTCCGCCTCGGGCCCCCACCCGCCCGCAGCCGCCGCCGCCATCTTCCCCTCACCCTCCCTCCCGCCCCTCCCCAGCGCTCATTGGCCGCCCGTCCCCACCTCCCTAACGCTATTGGTCGGCGCGCTTGTCACTCAACCCCGAAGGGGGCGTGGCGAGCCCCGCCGAGCCCCTCCCTCTTTCCCCCTCTCCCTCCCTTTCCTTGCGCGTTGCCAGGCAACGCCCGCCCCGCTGTCGTCATCACCGCGCGCCCGCCCGCCGCGCGTTTCCCGGCGTCCCCCGCGCGGCGGCGTTGCGGGCGGACAAGATGGAGGCGCACGGCGAGGAGGGGGAGGCCCCATCGCCCCCCCCCCGGGCCCGGCGGCGGCGTCAACGTCTTCGCCAACGACGGGAGCTTCCTGGAGCTCTTCAAACGCAAGATGGAAGCGGAGCGGGAACGCGAAGCGGCGGCGGCGGCGGCGGAAGAAGAAGCGGCGGCTCCCGGGAGCGCCGGGCCCGGCCCCAACCGCTCGTCCGACGGCTCCAAGAGGAGCGGCGGAGCCCTCAGCTTCGTAAGGACGCGGAGCCCCCGGCCTCCTCCCCGCCCCCAGCGCTGCCCCCGAACGCTCCGGGGCTCCCCGGGGGTGACGGCGGCGGCTCCGTGGCGGCAGCTCCCGAACCTCCGAACCTCCGAACCTCCCCCCCCTTCCCCTCGCCGGTTCTCCCGGAGGTTCCGCTGAGGGTGCGGAGGTCGCTGAGCCCCCGCCCGCCGCTTCTCGAGCACCGGGAGCGGCTCCGGTTGTTCCGCTCTGGCCCGGGGGTGGGGAGGGGGCTGAGGGCCCGGGGTGGTCCCGGTTCCGGTCCCGGTTCCGGTTCCGGTGCCAGTCGGGTCCCTTCCCCCAGGTGGGCAGGAGGCGAGGGGGCAACAAACTGGCCCTGAAAACCGGGGTGGTGGCCAAGAAGCAGAAAACGGACGAGGAGGTGGGTGAGGGGCTCCCAGTGCTCCCAGTTTGCTCCCAGTTCCCTCCCAGTGCCCCCCAGTGCCCCCCAGTTTCCCCCCAGTGCCCCCCAGTTCCCTCCCAGTGCTCCCAGTGCCCCCTAGTTCCCTCCCAGTCCCCTCCCAGTCCCCTCCCAGTCCCCTCCCAGTCCCCTCCCAGTCCCTCCCAGTTCCCCCCCAGTTCCCCCCCAGTTCCCCCCCAGTTCCCCCCCAGTGCCCCCCAGTCCCCTCCCAGTGCCCCCAGTTCCCTCCATTCCCCTTCCCAGTGCTCCCAGTTCCCTCCCATCCCCCACCACATGCTCTCCATTCACTCCATTCCCGTCCCAGTTCCCTACATTCCCCCTCCCAGTCCCCCCAGTCCCCTGTTTGCCCTCCCAGTGCTCCCAGTCTCTTCCATTCTCCCCCCCAGTCCTCTCTCTTCCCCCTCCCACTGTTTCCAGTCCCCTCCAGTCCCCTTCCCAGTACTCCCAGTCCCCCCAATTCACTCCATTCCCCTCCCCAGTCCCCCCACTCTTCCCCATTCCCCCTCCCAGTCCCCTCCCAGTGTTCCCAGTATCCTCCATTCCCTCTCCTTGTCCTCCCAGTCCCCCCGACTCACTCCATTCCCCTTCCCAGTGCTCCCAGTGCCCCCCATTCCCCTCCCAGTCCCCTCCATCTCCCTTCCCAGTCCCCCCAGTCCCCTCCATCTCCCTTCCCAGTCCTCCCAGTCCCCTCCATTCCCCTTCCCAGTCCTCCCAGTCCCCTCCATTCCCCTTCCCAGTCCTCCCAGTCCCCTCCATTCCCCTTCCCAGTGCTCCCAGTCCCCTCCATTCCCCTTCCCAGTCCTCCCAGTCCCCTCCATCCCCTTCCCAGTCCCCTTCCCAGTCCTCCCAGTCCCCATTCACACCTTTACTTTATTTCTATTTACATTCTGGTGGGTGTGGCCGTGGGGGTGTGGCCGTGGGGGTGTGGCCGGGGCGTGTCCCCTCCCCCTCCCCACGTGACCTCTCCCCTGTGACGTCATCCCGCGGCGCCGCCCGCAGGTGCTGACGAGTAAAGGGGACGCGTGGGCCAAGTACATGGCGGAGGTGAAGAAGTACAAAGCTCACCAGTGCAGCGACGACGACAAAACGCGGCCCCTCGTGAAATAAACACTCAGGAAATGACCTCGGGGGGACGGGGGGGGCAGAAACCACCCCTTTGCTACCATTTCCCCCCCAAAATACCCCTCAAAATGCCACCCCCCTTCCCCCCCCTCCTCCTCCCCTCTCAGCCCTGGGGAGGCTCCGGTTCCCCCCGGACTTGATGCCAGCGGGCAAGTGGCCACCGGGGCCACCGGGGCTTTGGGGGGGGCCCTGAGGAACCCCTGGTGGGGGGGGGGGGAGGGGAGGGGGGGTTTGGGGTGAAAAAGTGGGGAACTGGGGGTGGGGGGTGCGGGGAGGGGGGGGCTGAGGAGCATTAAAGAGTTTGGAGGTTTCGGAGGTGCTGAGGCTGCGGGGGTCTTTGTGGGGGGAGGGGACACCCTGCCACCCCCCCTGGGACCCCCCCCCATCCCCTGGGACCCCCTCTGAGCTCTGGGACCCCCCCTGGGAACCCCCTGGGCTCTGGGACCCCCCCCCCCCTCCCCCTGGGACCCCCCCTGGGATCCCTCCCCCATCCCCTGGGACACCCCCCACCCCTTGGGACCCCCTCTGGAACCCCCCTGGGCTCTGGGACCTCCCCCCGGGACCCCCCCTTCCCCTGGGCTCTGGGGTTGGGGAGATGAAGGGGAGGGGGGGGGGTCCCAGTTCCCCTCCCAGTGCTCCCAGTGCAGTTTCCACCCCCTCAGTGCTGCCCAGCACTCCCAGTTCAGCCCAGTTTCATCTCCCACTCCCCCCAGTTCACTCTGTGGCACCTCCAAGTTCGCTTCATTTCCACCTCCCAGTGCTCCCAGTCCCCCCAGTTCCCCCGTTTGTGTTCCCAGTGCCCCCAGTTCCCCCTCCCAGTGCTCCCAGTCCCCCCATTCCCGCTCCCAGTCCCCCCAGTTCCCTCCATTTCCTCCTCCAGTGCTCCCAGTTCCCTCCATTTCCCCTCCCAGTGCTCCCAGTCCCCCCAGTTCCCTCCATTTCCTCCTCGTGCTCCCAGTCCCCCCATCTCCCCCTCCCATCCCCCCATTCCCACCCTCCCAGTATTCCCAGTTCCCCCATTCCCCTCCCAGTGCTCCCAGTCCCCCCAGTTCCCTCCATTTCCTACTTCCAGTGCTCCCAGTTCCCTCCATGTCCTCCTCCCAGTGCTCCCATTCCCCCTTTCTCCCAGTGCTCCCAGTCCCCCAGTTCCCCCTTTCCTGCTCCAGTCCCCCAGTTCCCTCCATTCCCTCCCAGTCCCCAGTATCCCAGTCCCCAGTTCCCTCCATCTCCATCTCCCAGTGCTCCCAGTTCCCTCCATTCCTCCTCCCAGTGCTCCCAGTCCCCCATTCCCTCCCAGTCCCCCAGTTCCCATCCTCCCAGTCCCTCCAGTTCCCTCATCCTCCCAGTCTCCCAGTTCCCCCCCTCTCCCAGTCTCCAGTTCACTCCATGTCCTCCTCCCAGTGCTCCCAGTCCCCCCATTCCTCCCAGTCCCCCCAGTTCCCTCCATCCCCGCCCCCCATTGGTCCATCCCTCCGCGCGGTGCATGCCGGGACCTGTAGTTCCTTTTCCCGCCACGGGACTCCGCGCATGCGCTCTCTCTCTCTCTCCCCTCCTCCCCCTCCCACGTGGCCCCGCCCCCGCCCCACGTGAGGCGCCGCCGTCCTTCGCGCGCCCGCTCACGTGGTTCCCGCGGCGGGGCGGACGGTGGCCCGCGGGGGTCAGCGCCCTCCGCCGCGCTCGCTCCCTCCGGGCAGCGCCGCCCGCCCGCCCCGAAACCCCCAAAACCGGGACCCCCCCCCCCCTTTCTCCCTTCCCCCCCCTCCCCAAATTCCCCCCCCTTTCCCCTCCCCTCCCCCCCTTTACCGGAACCCGCGGATCCCCCTCCCCCGGCAGGTACCGGTTCGGCGGGGCCTGGAGGGTGGGGGAGGCCGGGACGGAGCTGGGAAAGGGGGGGGGGGTGAGGGGGGGGCGGAATCCTGGGGAGGGGGATGGGGAAATGGGGGGAGTCATGGGCATCCCCCCAACCGGGGCATCCCCGGCCCCACGTGCGCGGCGCATCCCCTCCCCATCCCCATCCCCATTTCCCCATCCCCCATCCCCTTCAAACCTTCCCCCCCATTTCCCCCCTCCCCAATTTCCCCCAAATTCTTCCCTCCCCTTATTTTTTCCAGGACCCCCAACTCCTTTCTCCATTTCCCCCTCCCCCATTTCCCCCTTCAAACCTTCCCCCATTTCCCCACTCCCCACTCTTCTCCGTTCCCCATTTCCCCTCTTCCCCCTCCCAATTTCCCTCATTTCCCAGGACCCCCAACTCTTTTTCCATTCATTTTCCCCTTTCCCACTCCATTTCCATTTCTCTTTTCCCAATTTCTCCTTCCCCATTCCCTTCTTTTCCCTTATTTTTCCCAGGACCCCCAACTCTTTCCCCATCCCCCATTCCCCCCTTCATTTCTCCCCAGCCCCCACACACCTCCCCCATTCCCCTTTTTCTCTTCTCTTCTCTTCTCTTCTCTTCTCTTCTCTTCTCTTCTCTTCTCTTCTCTTCTCTTTTCCCCACAGGAACCCGGGGGTGCTGCCCCCCCCCTTTTCTCCCCCCACTCAGGACAAACCCCCCCACACCTCCCCCTTCCCCCCCCCCCCTAAAGCCCCCCCCCCAGGATGGAGTGGACCCCGGACGAGCAGGGGCTGCAGCAGGTCCTGCAGCTCCTCAAGGACTCCCAATCCCCCAACACCGCCACCCAGCGCGTGGTGCAGGACGTATCCTGAGGGGGGGGGACACGAGGGGACACCCACGAGTGGGTGGGGGGGAGTGGGGAGGGGGGGGAAACCCCCAAACCCCCCCCCCGGAGCCCCCTTTGTTGGGGGGATGGAGGACGAGAGAGGAGGCGACGGGGAAGTGGGAGGGAGAATGGGGGGGTGGGTGATGGGGGGGGGGTTTTGGGGGGGTGGGTGATGGGGGGGGGGCTCCCCCCACTCGTGTTGGTGTCCTTGGCCTTGACCCCCCCCCAGAAGCTGAAGCAGTTGAACCAATTCCCGGATTTCAACAATTATTTGATTTTTGTCCTGACGAGGCTCAAGTCGGAAGGTTTGGGGGGTGGGGGGGTCAGGGGGCGTGGGGGACAGAGCCTGGAGAGTGGGGGAAGAATCCTGAGGGGGGGGTTCAGGGACATTTGGGGACATTCTGGGGGATTTTAGGGACGTTTTGGGGGGGGGGTCAGGGATATTTGGGGGGGGTCAGTGAGGTTTGGGGGGGGCGGGGGGATTTTGGGGGGGTTTGGGACGTTTTGGGGGGGTCGGGGCATTTTGTGGGGGGTTCAGGGATGTTTTGGGGGGGTTCAGGGATGTTTTGGGGGGGGTTGGGACATTTTGGGGGGGTCAGGGACATTTGGGGTGGCAGGGGTGGTTTTGGGGCACATTGGGGACGTTTTGGGGTTGTGGGGGACAGTGGGGACATTCTGAGTGTCAGGGACATTTTGGGGGGGGTTCAGGGGTAGTTGGGGGGGTTGGGATGTTTTGGGGGGGTTCAGGGATAGTTGGGGGGGTTTGGATGTTTTAGGGGGGGGTTCAGGGGTAGTTGGGGGGGGTTGGGATGTTTTGGGGGGGTTCAGGGATAGTTGGGGGGGGTTGGGATGTTTTAGGGGGGGTTCAGGGATGTTTTGGGGGGGGTTGGGATGTTTTGGGGGGGTTCAGGGATAGTTGGGGGGGTTGGGACGTTTTAGGGGGGTTCAGGGGTAGTTGGGGGGGGTTGGGATGTTTTGGGGGGGTTCAGGGGTAGTTGGGGGGGGTTGGGATTTTGGGGGGGTTGGGGTGTTTTGGGGGGGTTGGGGTGGTTGGGGGGGGGGTCAGGGATATTTGGGGGGGTTGGGACGTTTTAGGGGGGTTCAGGGGTAGTTGGGGGGGTTGGGATGTTTTGGGGGGGTTCAGGGGTAGTTTTGGGGGGGGGTCAGGGTCACTTTGAGGCCGCAGGAGCCGAGCAGCCGCAGTTTGGGTCGGGTGCAGCTCAGGGGGGGTTTCACCCACTCCCCACATCCCCCCCCGACCCCCCCTGACCCTCTTGACCCCCCCCGCGTGTTTCCCCCC
Organism: Archilochus colubris; assembly: GCA_023079485.1. Lineage (NCBI taxonomy): Eukaryota > Metazoa > Chordata > Aves > Apodiformes > Trochilidae > Archilochus > Archilochus colubris. The sequence goes on along the minus strand of JALBCY010000297.1, from coordinate 123,569 downwards.
CCCCCCAGATGAGCCCACGCGGTCCCTGAGTGGGTTGATCCTGAAGAACAACGTCAAGGCTCATTACCAGAGCTTCCCCCCCCCCGTGGCCGAGTTCATCAAGCAGGAATGCCTCAACAACATCGGGGATGCTTCCTCCCTCATCAGAGCCACCATCGGTGAGGGGGGGGCACAGAGGAGACCCCCGAGCCCCCTCCCCAGCTGTAAATCGCCCCCCCTGACCCCAAACCCCCCCCCCTTTCTGCAGGGATCCTCATCACCACCATCGCCTCCAAGGGGGAGCTGCAGATGTGGCCGGAGCTGCTCCCCCAGCTCTGCAACCTCCTCAACTCCGAGGATTACAACACTTGTGAGGTGCGTGGGGTGGGGGGGGGACGCTGGGGGGGGGGCTACGGGTTCAGGGGGTGCTGCTGACCCCCCCCTTTCTGCCTCCCAGGGGGCGTTTGGGGCCCTGCAGAAGATTTGTGAGGATTCCTCTGAGCTCCTCGACAGCGACGCCCTGAACCGGCCCCTCAACGTCATGATCCCCAAGTTCCTCCAGTTCTTCAAGCACTGCAGCCCCAAAATCAGGTATGGGGGGGCTCGGGGGGGGGGGTCGTGTCCCCTTGAAGCCCCCCCCAAAGTTGGGAGGGGTGTGGGGGGGGCTTCACCCCGAGTTGTTCAGCAAGAGGGAGGGAGGGGTGGGCTGGGCAGTTCCCTCTCCTTGCTCCCAGGGGTGATCTGGCTCCAGGCCTGGGGGGGGATGTGGGGATTTGGAGCCCCCTCCCTGGGCAGGTCCCAAACATCCCCAAATTGTCCCCAAATTGTCTCTGTGTATCCCCCCCCCCCAAAAAAAACCCCAAACTGGGGCAGGAGGTGACAGAGCTCAGACAGGGGGTGACTCAGGGCTGCGGGAGGGGGGCGATGGGGCTGAGCTGGCTGAGCCCCCCCTCCTGCCTCTGCATCCTTAAATCACCAACCCCCTGGCCCCCCCCCACCCTGCTTTGACCCCCCCTCTCCCCCTTTGACCCCCCCCCAACCCTCTTTGTCCCCCCCACCCCCTCCCCAGGTCCCACGCCATCGCCTGCGTCAACCAATTCATCATGGACCGTGCACAGGCGCTGATGGAGAACATCGACACCTTCATCGAGGTGAGGAGGGGAGAAACCCCCCCTCAGCCCCCCCCAGAGACCCCCCCCGGGGGGTTCCCAACCTCCTGATTGTGTCCCCCACCCCCTCCGACCCCCCCCCAGCACCTCTTTGCCCTGGCTGTGGACGAGGACCCCGAGGTGAGGAAGAACGTGTGCCGGGCGCTGGTGATGCTGCTGGAGGTTCGGATCGATCGCCTCATCCCCCACATGCACAGCATCATCCAGGTGAGGGGGAGGGGGACAGGGGGGGCTGGGGGACCCCCAGGGATGGTTAAACCCCCCCCTCCAAATTCCTAACCCCCTCCCCAAGTTCCTAACCCACCCCCCTCCCCATTTCAGTACATGCTGCAGCGGACGCAGGACAGCGACGAGAACGTGGCACTGGAGGCCTGTGAGTTCTGGCTGACCCTGGCTGAGCAGCCCATCTGCAAGGAGGTGCTGACCTCCCACCTGGTCCAGTGAGTGCCCCCCCTCCCCAAAACCCCCCCAGCCTGACCCCCACACCCCCAGACCCCAAATTTCCCCCCTGTGACACCCCCCCCCCACCACAGACTCATCCCCATCCTGGTGAGCGGCATGAAGTACTCTGAGATTGACATCATCCTGCTGAAGGTAGGGGGCTGGGGGAGTGCAGACCCCCAGCTCGACCCCCCCACGCTTCTGGGGAGCTGCTACTGGTTAAACTGGGAGGACTGGGGTGAAGTGGGGGCTGCCCCCCCTGCCCAGGAGGTGATGACAAAGGCAGCGCTGATGCTGGTGATGGGTGCTTTGTGTTCGTACTGTCTGATCCTGGGGAGAGGGGGTGCTGGGGGGCTGGGGGGGTTCTGGGGACGTCAGGCAGCGATGTCACTTCGTGTCCCCCCCCTCAGGGTGACGTGGAGGAGGACGAGGCCATCCCTGACAGCGAGCAGGACATCAAACCCCGGTTCCACAAGTCCCGCACCGTGACGCTGCAGCACGAGGAGGAGCGGCCCCAGGACCCCGAGGATGCTGAGGATGAGGATGATGATGACACTTTGTCTGACTGGAACCTGAGTGCGTGGGGAGGGACGGGGGGGTCCCTACGCCCCCTGGGGGTCCTTTAAACCCCCCCGTGGGGAAAGGATTTGACCCTTTTCTGCCTCTTTTCCCCCCCTGCCAGGGAAGTGCTCGGCCGCCGCGCTGGACGTCCTGGCCAACGTCTTCCGGGAGGAGCTGCTGCCCCACTTGCTGCCCCTGCTCAAGGAGCTGCTGTTCCACCCCGAGTGGGTGATCAAGGAGTCGGGGATCCTCGTCTTGGGGGCCATTGCTGAAGGTGGGGACCCCCCCCTCACCCCGTGGGCTCTTTTGGGGGGGTTTCTGAGCCACCGAGGGGACTCAGAGTCAGCTCGGGAAAGGCTCGGAGCTGGCTGAGCCCCCCCGTGGCCCAGAGGGGCTGGGAGCTGCCCTGGTGGGGAGGGGGGGGTCTCTGATCCTCTCTGGGGGGTGCCCTGAGCCACCCCGGGGGGGTTCTGACCTTGGTGCCCCCACCCTGAGGGGGTCTGAGCCACCCCATGCCCCAGGGAGCCTCTGCTCCTCCCTGGGGTCCTTCCCTACCCCCTGCTCCTGGAGGTTCCTCTCTTCCCTGGGGTCCCTGCCCTCCTCTGTGCTCCCGGGGGGTCCCTACCCTCTCTTGGGGGGTCCCTGCCCTCCCCCATGCCCTTGGGGGGTGGGGGGTCCCTGTTTCTTCTCTGGGGTCTTTCCCCTGCTCCCTGAGGTTCCTCTCCTCCCTGGGCTCCCTGCTTCTCCCTGAGCTCCCTCTCCTATCCCATGCTCCCAGGGGGTCCCTACCCTCTTTTGGGGGGGTCCCTGCCCTCCCCTATGCCCCTCGGGGGGGTGAGGGGTCCCTGACTCCTCCTTGGGGTCCTTGTCCTCCCCCCTTGAGTCTCCTCTCTCCTTCCTGGGCTCCCCACTTCTCCCTGAGGTTCCTCTCCTCCCTGGGCTCCATCTCCTACTCCACACTCCCAGGGAGCCTTTCCCCTCCCTCGGGGGGTTCCCTGTCCTCCCCCACGGCCCTAAGGGGTCTCTATCCACTCCTTGGGGGGGTCCCTGCCCTTGGGGGGGTGGGGGGCCCCTGTCTCTTCTCGGGGGTCTTTCCCCTACCCCCTGCTCCCTGAGGTTCCTCTCCTCCCTGGGCTCTCTCCCTCTCCTACTCCACACTCCCAGGGTCCCCTCCTCTCCCTCGGGGGGTTCCCTGCCCTCCCCCACGGCCCTGGGGGGTCCCTCACCCTTCTCCCCGTGCCCCCCCAGGCTGCATGCAGGGGATGGTTCCCTACCTGCCCGAGCTGATCCCCCACCTGATCCGTTGCCTGGCTGACAAGAAGGCTCTGGTTCGCTCCATCGCCTGCTGGACCCTGAGCCGCTACGCGCACTGGGTGGTCAGCCAGCCCCCCGACCTCTACCTCAAACCCCTCATGACTGAGCTGCTCAAACGCATCCTGGACAGCAACAAGAGGGTGCAGGAGGCAGCCTGCAGGTCTGGGGGGGGGGGATTTGGGGTTTTTTCTTTTTGGGGGGGTGGGAGTTGTTATTTTTGCTGAGGCCAAACCCCGGCTCCTCCCCACGTGCCACGAGCTGGGGGATTCGTCTTGCCTGAGCCAGGAGGGGTTTTGGGGCTTGTTCAGCACTGTTTGGGGTATTTATTATTTTTTTTTGTAGAGGGGGGGTTGCTGACTGCTCTGTCTGTGTGTCCCCCCCCCTCCCAGTGCTTTTGCCACCCTGGAGGAGGAGGCGTGCACGGAGCTGGTGCCGTACCTCAGCTTCATCCTCGACACCCTCGTCTTTGCCTTTGGCAAATACCAACACAAGAACCTCCTCATCCTCTACGACGCCATCGGGACCCTCGCTGACTCCGTGGGGCATCACCTCAACCAGCCAGTAGGACTTGGGGGACCCCCCGACCCCCCCAAACCCCCCCCTTAAACCCCTTCCCCCCCCCCCAGCCGGGGACCTGTGATGCCAAACAGACATTCGAATCCCGAACTCCCCGTGTGGATTCCTCTGCTCTGATGGTCCCCAGGCTGAGTGGGGTGTCCCCCCCGTGCTCCCCCTGTGTCCCTGCACCCCCGTGACACCCCCGTGTCACTCCACCCCCCGTGGTGACATCCCCCCCTCCCTGTCTCCAGGAGTACATCCAGAAGCTGATGCCGCCGCTCATCCAGAAGTGGAACGAGCTGAAGGACGAGGACAAGGATCTCTTCCCTCTGCTGGAGGTGAGTCCTGGGGTGCAGCAGGGGGGGTCCCCGTCCCTTGGGGACCCCTCCCACCCCCTCAACCCCCGTGTCCCCCCCTCCCTTGGCAGTGCCTCTCCTCGGTGGCCACTGCCCTGCAGAGCGGGTTCCTGCCCTACTGCGAGCCCGTCTACCAGCGCTGCGTCACCCTGGTCCAGAAGACGTTGGCTCAGGCCATGGTGAAACCCCCTCCCCCTTTCCTTGGGCTGATTGCCGGGGGGGTCGGGACCCCCGGGGGGGAGGAGGTGACAACGTGCCCCCGTGTTTGTCCCCCCTGCAGATGTACAACCAGCACCCCGAGCAGTACGAAGCCCCCGACAAGGACTTCATGATCGTGGCCCTGGATCTCCTCAGCGGTTTGGCCGAGGGGCTGGGCTGCCACGTGGAGCAGCTGGTGGCTCGCAGCAACATCATGACCCTGCTCTTCCAGTGCATGCAGGTGAGGAGAAGACCCCCCTGGAGACCCCTCCCCGAGCCGGGGGAGACCCCCACCCCCCACCCCCAGCCCACGCTCAGCCCCTGCCCCCTCCCCGCAGGACACGATGCCCGAGGTGCGGCAGAGCTCCTTCGCCCTCCTGGGGGACCTCACCAAGGCTTGCTTTGTGCACGTCAAGCCCTGCATCGGTGGGTCTGGGGGCTTCTGGGGGGGTCCCTCGGGGTCGGGGGGGGGGTCCCAGGCTGACCCCGCCTCCCCCCCAGCCGAGTTCATGCCCATCCTGGGCACCAACCTCAACCCCGAGTTCATCTCCGTCTGCAACAACGCGACCTGGGCCATCGGCGAGATCTGCATGCAGATGGGTGAGTGCCACGGAAACCCCCGCCCCAAAACCCCCTCCCCAGAGCTCTGCTGAGCCCCCCCACCCACCCCAGAGCTCGCCTGAGCCCCCCCACCCCACATAAAGCTCAGCTGAGCCCCCCCCTCCCATCCCCAGGAGCGGAGATGCAGCCCTACGTCCAGATGGTCCTCAACAACCTGGTGGAGATCATCAACCGGCCCAACACCCCCAAAACCCTCCTGGAGAACACAGGTGAGGTGGGGGGGGGATTCAGGGACCCCCCCGGGGGGGTTTTGGGGGTGCAGTTTGCTTTGGGGGACCCCTCCCCAACCCTTTTCCTTTCTCATCCCCACAGCTATCACCATCGGGCGCTTGGGCTTCGTCTGCCCCCAGGAGGTGGCCCCCATGCTCCAGCAGTTCATCCGGCCCTGGTGGGGGAGTTTTGGGGGTGTTGGGGGGGGCAAATCAAAGGGAGGGGGCGTCTCTGAACCCCCATTTACCCCCCCCCCTCCCCAAAACCCCCCCCTTTTTTAGGTGCACATCCCTGCGGAACATCCGGGATAACGAGGAGAAGGATTCAGCTTTCCGGGGCATCTGTGTCATGATTGGGGTCAACCCCGGGGGGGTCGTGCAGGTATTTGGGGGGGCAAAATTCATTTTTTTTTGGGGGGGTGAAGCCCTTGGTTGTTTTTGGGGGTAAACATTTGGGGTTTTGGGGGCTTGGGGTTGCTCCCAGAGCCACGGGGAGCGCCCGCTCCCCGTGGCTCTGGGGCAACCCCCAAGCCCCCCAGGAGTGGTTTTTATTTTTGACCACAGCCCAGATTTGGGGGGGAGGGGTCCCTAAAACCCCCCCCCCATCGCCCCCTCCCCATTTTCTGTGTCCCCCCCCCCCAGGATTTCATCTTCTTCTGCGACGCCGTCGCCTCCTGGGTGAGCCCCAAGGACGATCTCCGGGACATGTTCTATAAGGTGTGGCCCCCACCCCAAAGAAAAACCAAATTGAGGGGGGTGGGGGGGGTTCAGGGGGCTCAGGGCTTTCCCCCCACCTTAATTTTTAATCCCCCCCCCTCCCAGATTCTCCACGGCTTCAAGGACCAGGTGGGGGAGGAGAACTGGCAGCAGTTCTCCGAGCAGTTCCCCCCCCTCCTCAAGGACCGGCTGGCGGCGTTTTACGGGGTCTAGGGCAGGACCAGGCACCGGATCCAGGTCTGAAACCCCCCCAGAAAGAGGGGGGGGGGTAAAGTCGGACCCCCCCCGCATCTAAACCCCCTCCCCGCATCTAAACCCCCTCCCACCCCCCCTTTTTCCCCGCAGGTCAACGCCGGAGGCCGTCGGGAAAGGGGCGGCCCTGAGCGGGCGATCCCCGCACCGCGCCCGGGAGTGGGGAGGGGGCGGGAGGGGGGGGCGGGAGGAACCGCGTGGGGGTTGGGGGTGTGTGGGGGGGGTGTGGAAATAGGGCGCGGCGACCCCCCCCACGCTTCACCCCCAGCCCCCTCCCAACATCGTTGTCACCCCCGGGGGGAGCAGTGGGAGAGGGAAGGGGGGGGGGAGGCAAAAAAAAACCCAAAACCCACAAAAAAGGGGCCAAAAAGCGGGAGGGGCGGCGGGAGGGGGGGGGCCAGACCCCTCCTCCTCTTTTAATCCCCCGTGGGATGTTCCCGTGTCCCCTCCCCCACTCCGCATGGTGCCCCCCCCCCCGTGCACGTGGCGATCACCCCAAAGGAACCGGGAGAGCGGGGAGGGGGGGTTGGGGGGGGGGCCCGGAGCCGCCGCCGTTGTGCTTGGTGTGAGCGAGTCGGTGCCACCTTTGCGTTCCGAGGTTTCGTTTCGTTTCGTTTCGTTTTTTTTTTTCTTTTTCCGTGGTTTTTTTGTTCCGTTTTTTACCGGTTACGGCGCGGGGGGGGCGGGGAGGGACCGGGGATCAATGGGAGGGGGGGGGGGGGAAGCGGGGGGTCCGGTTGGGCCGCGTCCCCTCGCTCGTGCTCGGTAAACTGAGGCCGTTGTTGATCGTCCCAGCTTCCCGGTGCCGTTTGTTGGGGTTCGGGGGGGTTCTGGGGGGGGGTTCGGTTCGGTTCGGGTTCCCTGAAGCCTCTGCCGGGAACTCGGCGGAACACGTGGTTCGCTTCCGGCGCGGTTCTGTGACGTCACGAGAAACCTCCGGCTCCCATTGGGCGAGGCCCTGGGTCACGTGGCGGAAGCGGATCCCCCCGTGGCCGTGGCGACGGGACGCGGCGGGGCCGGGCTGGGCCGCGCCCCGGTACCGGGAGGGGTTCGGGAGGGAAGGGAGAGCCCGGAACCGGGAAAGGAGGGAGGGCGGAAGGCAGGGGGAGGCGGGGCCGGGGGTTGGGCGGGTCCCGGTACCGGCGATTCGGGGCTGTGAGGGGTTCGGTTTGGGCGGGTCCCGGTCCCGGCGGTCCCGGGGGGTGTTCGGGTGTCAGGTGGGGCGGGTGCCGGTACCGGATCTGGGTTCGCGGGTCCTTGTCCCAGGGGTTTTGGGGAGCGGGAATGCGGAGAGTCCCGGAACCGAGCGCTGGATCGGGCCCCGTGGGGGGGGCGGTTCCGGTACCGGGATTCGGGGGGGTTCGGGAGGGGGGAGGGGGCTGTCCCGGTACCGCACTTTTAGGGGAAGCAGCGTTGGGGGGCGGCCTGGGGAGGGGTGCGGGGCGGTCCCGGTGGTCCCGCGGTCCCGGTGGTCCCGGGTCCCGGTGCTGACCCCCCCCCCCCATCCCCCCCAGCCATGGAGGGGCCCCCCCCCGCGTCCCCCCCCCCCGAGGACCCGGCCCGGCAGGCTCAGGAATACATCACCCGGCTGCGGGGAGCGGGGACCCCCCCGGGAACCCCCCCGGAGAGAGAGACCCCCCCGGAGCCGCCCCCTGCCCCCCCCCCTCCTCCTCCTCCTCCTCCTCCTCCCCGGGTTCCCCCCCCGGGGCTGAAGCGGCCGCCGGGGAGCGGGGGGGGGGCTGCGGGGGGGCTCCTGGCGCTGCCCCTGGAGCTGCTGCTGCAGATCTGCGGGTACCTGGGGGCGCGGGAGGTGCGGGGGGTTCTGCCACGCGTGTGCCGGGCCCTGCGGGACGTGGCCCGGGACTCGGTGGCCTGGAGGCTGCGGCTCCAACGCAGCGCCCGGGGGGTCTTCCCGGTGCTGGAAGGTGAGGGGGGGGCGGGGAACCCCCCAAAATGGTCCCGGGAACGATGAGGGGGGGCTGGGAACCCCAAAAGTATTCCCGGGGGGGACAGGGAACCCCAAAATATACCGGGGAATGATGAGGGGGGGCTGGGAACCCCTAAAGTGTTCCCAGGAGGGTAAGGGGGGGCTGGGAACCCCCAAAATGGTCGCGGGAACGATGAGGGGGGGTCTGGGAACCCCAAAAGTGTGCCCGGGGGGGTAAGGGGGGGCAGGGAACCCCCAAAATGGTCCCGGGATCGATGAGGGGGGGCTGGGAACCCCCAAAATGGTCCCGGGAATGGTGAGGGGGGGGCAGGGAACCCCAAACTATTCCCTGGTGGGTGAGGGGGGGTCCCGAGGCGCCATTTTCCCCCTCTCCCCCCCCCAAACTGAGCCCAAGGAGGGTGAAGGGGGGGGATGGGGGAACCCCCTCGGTCCCGTTGTGCTCTGGGGGTGATTGGGGGCACCCCCAAAATGGGTGTGACCCCCCCCAAATGAGTAACCCCAAAAAATGGGTGTAACCCCCCCAAAAACGAGTGTACCCCACAAGAACCAGTGTAACCTGCCCCACACTGGGTATGAGCCCCCCCAAACCGGCTGTAACCCCCCCAAAATGAACGTAACCCCCCCAAAACCTCTGTGCCCCCCCCTGCCCCCCCATTTCCCTCTCTCCCTCCCCAACCTCCTGCTTAGGGGGGGGGTGACGGGCAGGGGTTTGGCTGCCCGGGGTTTTTCCCCCCCCCAGCCCCATTTCGGGCTGAACCCCCCCATTTCCCCCCCCCCAGAAGAGGGGTTCGACTGCTCCGCTGCCTGCGTGGATCTTGAGGAGCACCTGGAGCGCTGGGGGGGGGCCGGGGGGGCCCCCATGGAACATTTCTCCCTGGACGAGGGACACTTCGCCTCCGTCGATTCCGTCCTCCTGCTGCAGGTTGGGGAGGGGGCAAACCCCACCCTGGGGGGGTCCCTTAATGTTTAGACGGGGGGGGGGTCGTGGGATCTTTCCCTTAACCCCCCCCCTCCCTTTCTGCCCCCAGGGGGGGTCCCTTTGTGTCTCGGGGGGCCGGGACCGCAACGTCAACCTCTGGGACCTGCGGGCTCTGGGGGGGCCCCCGGGGAAGGCGCTGGTGAAGGCTTTGGGCACCGAACGCAACGGCACCCACAAGGTTGGGGGGGTCAGGGGGGGGTTAGGGGGTGTCCCCCCCTTTTCTCCTTCGCTGGGGGGTCCCCAAAAGGGTGACGAGGGGGTGTCCCCCCCCCGGCAGGGCTGGGTGTGGTGTTTGGCTGCCAGGGAGCTGGAGCTGTGCTCGGGGTCCTGGGACAGCACGGTGAAGCTGTGGGACCTGGGGGCTGAGGGGCAGCAGTTTGGGGAGATCAGGTAAAAACCGAGGGTTTGTTTCATTTAGTTTTGGGGTTCAGGGGGTGTCCCCTAAGAACCTGACCCCTTCTATTTCATTCCTTCCCCCCCCCTCGCAGGGAGAAAGCAGCAGTGCTCTGCCTCACCTTCCTCCCCGACCTCCTGGTCACCGGCACCTACGACAAGACGGTGACGATGTACGACCCCCGAGGTGGGTGCTGCTGGGAGAAAAGGGGGGAAAACCCCCCCTGGGCTTTGGGGAGGGGTCCCCATCACCCCCAAACCCCCCCTTTTGGCAGCCTCCCAGGCCCTGGTACGCAGCTACAAACCCCACGCCAGCGCCGTCCTCTCGCTGGCGGCCGACGAGCGTTTGATCCTCTCGGGCAGCGAGGACAAAACCCTCATCATCTACGACCGACGGGCCCAGGGGGTCCTGCAGCGCCTCCAGGTGGGTGCCCCCCACCCAAAGCCCCCCCCCCTCGGTGTTTTTTCTCTTTTCCACCCCGTTTGTCCTCCCCCAGCTGGACAATTACCTCCTCTCCATGTCCTACCGGGGCTCCCAGCTCTGGGCCGGGGACAACCAGGGCCGGGTTTACGTCTTCAGGAACAACGGGGGCAGCTTCCAACCCGCCCGGGTAGGGACCCCCCACCCCCCCCGAAAGCTTGGGGAGTGGGCTGTGTTCCCCCCCCTCCGATGCCTCACTGGGGGGGGGTTTGTGTCTCCCCCAGTATTTCGACGTGGGGCACCGGCTGCAGATCACGGGGCTCTGGCACTCGGTGGGCTCCCTCTACACGACCTCCACGGACAGAACGCTGCGGGTGAGGGGCCCCGGGGGGTCGGGGGGTGTGGGGGAGGCGCTGACCCCCTTTTTGGGGGGGCTGGAAGGCTGCAAACAGCTTCGTCCTCTCGCAGGTTCACGTCCCCACCGACCCCCCCCGCACCATCTGCTCCTGGACACACGACGACGTCCTCAATGGGGTAAGGAGGTGCTGCCCCCCCTGCACCCCCCCTGCACAGCCCTCGGCTTCACCCCAGCAGTGCCCCCACCCCCTTGACGCCCCCCTTGTCCTTCCCCCCCCCCAGATCAGCGTGGAGGGGGACGTGGTGGCTGCTGCCTCGGGTGGGCTCTCTGTGGAGGTTTGGAGGCTCCGGACCTGAGGTCCCCACGTTTCCCCGTTCTGGTGCTGCCCAGGAAGGGGGGGTTGGGGGGGGTTCCCCCCGCTGCTGGGGGGGGTCCGGCCCCGCTCCCCATGGGCTCCCGCCCGGTGCAGGGCCCCTTCTGTGCCTCTCGATCTGGATCCTCGGTGGGGCTGGGTGCTGCCTCCTGCCCGTGGCTATTAAAAGGATTGGACTGGAGCGGAAGTCGCGTGGCTGTGGCTTTGGGGCAAAGTCGGGCGGTTTTGGGGCGCTGCATCAGCCCGAGCGGTCGGGATTTCGCTTCTGGGCCGCCTTTTGCCCCTCCGCGGCCACCGTTCCTGCTGCAAGATGGCGGCGCGCTGCCGTACGGGGCCAAGATGGCGGCGCGCAGGCGTACGGAGCGGGAGGGACCAAGATGGCGGCGCGCAGGCGCAGCGCGGGCAGGGGGCGTTCCAAGATGGCGGCGCGCAGCGGCGGAGCGTCCCGGTGAGCGGCGGAGCGCGATGGAGGCTCCGGGAGCGGCCCCGGCCGGGGCTCTGCGGGCGGTGCTGAAGCCGAGCGGGCCCCTCCCCGCCGAGAGCCTCCCGGTGCGCGGCTACGACTTCTCCGGCGGCCCCGACCACGCCGCGCTGCTCCGCTCCTTCCGCACCACCGGCTTCCAGGCCACCAGCTTCGCCCAGGCGGTCGCCGAGATCCAGAGGATGGTGGGGACGGGACGGGACGGGACGGGAGGGTCCCGGGCTTCGAGCGGAACCGGTCCTGACCTCCCCCCTTCCATCCCCCCCAGATCGCCGCCAAGTTGGAGCCGCTGAGCGAGGAGGAGCGGGCCCGGGCAGGGCTGGGGGGGCCGCGCCCGCCCTCGGGCTGCACCATCTTCCTCGGCTTCACCTCCAACCTCATCAGCTCCGGCGTCAGGGAGTCCATCCGCTACCTGGTGCAGCACAACATGGTGACAGCGTGGGGACAGCTCGGGGACACGCGGGGACAGCGTGGGGCAGCCGGGGGACACGCGGGGACAGCGTGGGGACAGCACGGGGACACGCGGGGACAGCGTGGGGCAGCCGGGGGACACGCGGGGACATCCAGCAGGGAGGGGATTTGGGGTCCCACCCACCCGAAGCCATCGCCAAACCTTGAGGGTCCTCCCTGGGCCATCCCCGAGGTCCCCACCCAATCCTTGGGGTTCCCACCCAGTCCCTCAGGTCCCCACCCTGTCCCCAAGGGTCCCCCAGCACCTCTGGGTCCCCAGCATTCCCAGTTTGCCGACTGGGGTGTTCTGGGAGGCTCAGCCCTGTCCCCAGGGTGTCCTTTCTCAGGCTGCCGTAGGGTGTCCCCCCCCTCCTTGTCCCTGGGGTGTCCCAGGGGGTCCCTGATGTCACCTTTGGGGTGCCACTCACACAGGTGGATGTCCTGGTGACCACGGCGGGGGGTGTGGAGGAAGATCTCATCAAGTGCCTGGCACCCACCTACATCGGGGACTTCGGGCTCCGGGGACAGGACCTGCGCCGCAGCGGCATCAACAGGCACGGGGGGGTGGGGTCCCCTCCCTGTCCCCAAGGTCCCCTCCCTGTCCCCAAGGTCCCCTCCCTGTCCCCAAGGTCCCCTTCTCTCTCCCCAGGTCCCTTCCTTGTCACCAAGGCTTCTTCCCTGTCCCCACAGTCCCCTCCCTGTCCCCAAGGTCCCCTTCTCTCTCCCCAGGGTCCCTTCCTTGTCTCCAGGATCCCCTCCCTGTCACCAAGGTCCCCTCGTTGACCCCAGGGTCCCCTTGTCTGTCCCCAGGCTCCCTTCCTTGTTACTGAGGTCCCTTCTCTGTCACCAAGGTCCCTCCCTTGTCCCCAGGGTCCCCTCCCTGTCACTGAGTTCCCTTCTTTGTCACTGAGGTCCTGTCCTTGTCCCCAGGATCCCTTCCCTGTCCCTGAATTCCCCTTTGTGTCACCAAGGTCCCTTCCCTGTCACTGAGATCCTCCTTGTCCCCAGGGTCCCCTCCCTGTCCCCAAGGCCCCTCCCTGTCCCCAGGGTCCCCTCCCTGTCCCCAGGGTCCCCTTTTCCTGTCCCCAGGGTCCCCTCCCTGTCCCCAGGGTCCCCTTTTCCTGTCCCCAGGGTCCCCTCCCTGCCTGAGCCCTCGTCCCCTCCCCAGGATCGGGAACCTCCTGGTGCCCAATGACAATTACTGCAAGTTTGAGGACTGGTTGATGCCCATCCTGGAGCAGATGGTGGAGGAGCAGGAAACGCAGGTGGGGGGGTCCCAGGGGTCCCCTTTGTGCTCCATGGGGGGGGGTCCTGACCCTGGGGGGGTCCTGACCCTGGGGGGGTCCTGACCCTGGGGGTCCGCAGGGCACTCGGTGGACGCCGTCCCGGATGATCGCGCGGTTGGGGAAGGAAATCAACAACCCCGAGTCCGTCTGCTACTGGGCACAAAAGGTGGGTGGGGAGGGGGGGGGACAAGTCCCTGGGTGTCCCCCGGGTGTCCCTGGGTGTCCCCCAGGTGTCCCTTGGGTGTCCCTGGGTGTCCCCCGGGTGTCCCTTGGGTGTCCCCATTGTCACCGTGTCCCCTGCTCCAGAACCAGATCCCGGTGCTGAGCCCGGCGCTGACCGACGGCTCCCTGGGGGACATGATCTTCTTCCACTCCTACAAACACCCAGGGCTGGTGTTGGACATCGTGGAGGGTGAGGGGGTCCCCCGAGGGGTGGCCCGGGGGGGTCAGGGGGTCCCCAAATCCTCTGACACCCCCTCTGTGTGTGTCCCCCCCCCAGACCTGCGCCTCATCAACACCCAGGCCATCTTCGCCAGGAGGACGGGGATGATCATCCTGGGGGGGGGGCTGGTGAAGCACCACATTGCCAACGCCAACCTCATGGTGAGGGGGGGGGACACACACAGGGAGGGACCCCCCGGGATTGGGGACCCCCCCAGTGGGGATCCCCAGTTTGGGGGTGTCTCTGCTGGGGGTTGATTTTGGGGTCTGTTTATTAGGAGTCGCTGATTTCAGGGAGTGTTTTGAGGGGGGGTCTCACCCTCTGTTGGGAGATGTTTTGGGGTCTCCTTTTAGGGCTCCCATTTGGGGCTGATTTTGGGGGGGCTGCGCTTGGGGGGGCCCTTTTTGGGGTCTCTATTTTGGTGTTTTTATCCCCAGCCTCCTGTTTCAGGGGGGTTTTATAGCGACCGATTCTCGGGGGCTGGGGGTGTTACGGGACTCCTGCTTTTAGGGTCTCCTCCCTTTGAGGGGGGTGTTTTAGGAACCCCTGATTGTGTGGGGGTTTTTTTGGGGGTCCCTCTGGCTTGGGAACGGGGCTGTGGGGGTGCTGGGGGTGGGGATCTCACCCCCTCCTCTCCCCCCCAGAGGAACGGAGCCGATTTTTCCGTCTACGTCAACACCGCTCAGGAATTCGACGGCTCCGACTCCGGGGCCCGTCCGGACGAGGCCGTGTCCTGGGGCAAGATCCGGATGGATGCCACCCCTGTCAAGGTGAGGAGGGGTCCCTGGGGGAGGTTTTGGGGTGCTGCCCCCCACCCTCACCCCCTTTCTTGCCTCCCCCCCCAGGTTTATGCCGACGCCTCCCTGGTTTTCCCGCTGCTGGTGGCGGAGACGTTCGCTCAGCGCGCCGACGCCTTCCCCCCGGGGACACCGGGAGACTGAGCCTGTGGGGGGGGTCCCCAGGGGTGAACCCCCCGTTGGGAGGGCCGAGCTTGCAGTTTGGGGGGGCCCAACCCCTGCTGTGGGGGAGGCCGAGCCCTCAGAGCTTCTGCAGGGTCCCCCAACTCGATGCCCCCCCAGCCGAGCGCAGGCGTCTGCAGAGCAGGGAGGGAGTGGGGCCGTGCCCTGGTTTGGGGAGGGGGGGCTGGGACCCCCAGGCCACTGCCCCCCCCGTCCGTGTGCCCCCCCCCGCTGTCACCGTCCCTCTGTGTCCCCCTCCCCAGCCCTGTATTTATTGGAGCCTCTCAGGGGGTCCCGGTGGCTCCGCACACTCACAATAAATCACCACGGCCTCTCAGCACCGTGGGTTTATTCCCTGTGACTGGGAGGGGGGGGACAGAGAAGGGGATGAGACCCCCCCCTCCCCACAAGACCCCCCCCTCACGTGGCCGTGTCCCCCCCCTCCTCGGGCTGGAAGCTGTCCTCACGCCAGAGCTGGACCTGGCCCTGGGTGGCAGCCAGCAGGCAGGGCAGGCTGGGGTGGAAGGCGATGGACTGCACCACCCCGGAGCCCACTGCCAGCCTGAGAGCCAGGGAGCCCTGCAGGGAGGAGAGGGGGGGGTTCAGATGGGGTGGGGGCTCCTGAGAAACCCCCCCCTGCCACCCCAAATCCCTGCTGTCCCCCCCGTGTCCCCTCTGACCTCCACCAGGTCCCAGAAGTAGACGTGGCCGTCCTCGGAGGCGCTGCCCACGTGGGTGTCCTGCTCGCTCAGCACACAGTCCAACCTGTAGGCCGTGCTGCGGTGACCCTTGTACCTGCAGGGAGGGGAGGGGGGCAGGGGGTGAGGTGGGGGGGCCCCCCAAACCCCCCCCCGGGTGGGTGAGGGGCTGTGGGGAGGGGGCTCCTACTCGCCCAGCAGCTCCCCCGTCTCCTTGTCCAGCAGGCGCAGGGTGGAGTCCAGGCTGGCGCTCAGCAGGCACTGCCCGTCCTTGCTGAAGCAAACGCTGGTGATGGGGCCTGGGGGGGGAGGTTTTTTTTTTTGGGGGGGGTCCCAGAGAGCCCCCTCAGCCCCCTCCCCACCCCCTGCAGCCATCCCACCCCCCTCACTCACTCCCCACGTAGTCAGAGCAGAGCTGCCCCGCGCGGAGGTCGTAGCGCCGCACTCTGCCGTCCACCGAGCTGTGGGGAGGGGATGGGGGTGTCAGTGCCAGGGGGTCCTCTCTGTGTGCCCCCCCCCCAAGCCCTGTCCCCCCCCCCTCATCGTGTCCCCGTCCCCCACCCTGCCAGGATCTCGTGGTCGGAAAGTTTGACGCTGGAGACGCCGTCCTTGGCCTCATCCAGAACCTGGACCGGGTCGGGGCGTCGGGACCGACAGTCCCAGCACCGCACCGTGGAGTCGATGGAGCCTGGAAAGGGGGGGGGGCAGGGGGAGGACACAGCGTGGGGGGGACAAGGAGGGGTCAGGGGGTGTCGTGGGGGGGCACCAGTGTCCCCCCCCCCCATCCCCATCCCCTCACCAGACACGATGATCGTGGCCTCCTCGTTGAACTGGACACAGTTCACTTTCTGTGGGAGAAGGGGGGAGTCGGCACACTGCACCCCCGAAATCCCCCCCCCCGAGATGAATCCCACCCCCCCCGAGCCCCCGAGCCCCCCCCGAGCCCCCCCAGCCCCTCCCCGTGTCCTCACCCCCGCGTGTCCCCGGTACTTGCGGATCACTTGCCCGGTGGCCACGTCCCAGAGGGCCACGGTCTTGTCCGCGCCGCAGGAGCAGAGCTGGCTGTTGTCAAAGGAGCTGGGGAGGGGAGGGGGGGGGGGCAATCAGAGGGGCTTGGGGAGGGGTCTGAAAGTTGAGGGGGGGTCCCTGAGCCCCCCCTTACCCCGCAGCATCCAGCACCTCGTAGCCGTGGCCCTGGTAGGTGCGCAGAGCCGTCCCCTTGTGCGGGTTCCAGAGCTTCAGGGTCTTGTCCCGCCCGCAGGTCAGGCAGTAATTCCCATCCACTGCGGGGGGGGGGCAAGGGGTGACCCCCCCACCCCACCCCAGCACCCCGAAACGGCACCCCCAGCCCCAAAAATATCCCCCCCCCTTCCCAGGGGTCCCTCTGCTCTCCCCTCTGCTCAACCCCTCTCTGTGGGGTTGGGATCAGAGATGGGACCTGAACCCCCCCCCCCCCTGCCCCCAAATCCCCCCCCCTGCCTGGTCACCCCCAAACCCTCCCGGGATGCTTCTGTTCCCCCCCCCCCCGATCCTCCCAGTACCCCCCAATCTCCCCCATTTCCCCCTAATCCCTCCCATCCCCCCCGGTTCTCCCCACTCCCCCCCTGTCCCTCCATTTCCCTCCAATCCCCCCCCCCCAATCTCCCCCAGCCCCCCCAAACCCCCCGGTCCCTGCTCCCCCCCCATCTCCCCCAATCCCTCCGGTTCCTCCCGGTTCTCCCCAATCCCCCCACTCTCCAAAATCCCCCCCAATCTCCCCCGGGGTCCCCCCAATCCCTCCAGTCCCCCCCAATTCCCCCCAATCCTCCAGGTTCCCTCCAAACACCCCAGTCCCCCCCTGCTCCCCCCCAATCCCTCCGGTTCCCTCCAATCTCCCCCAATCCCCCCTCAGTCCCTCCGGTTCCCCCCGAACCCCCCCAGTCCCTCCGATTCCCCCCGGGGTCCCCCCAGTCCCCCCGGTTCTCCCCGGTCCCCCCCAATCCCCCCCCAGTCCCCCCGGTTCCCCCGGAATCCCCCGGTTCCCGGTCCGGCGTCTCCGGTCCCCTCCTGTTCTCAATCCCCCGGTTCCAATCGGTTCCCGCCGATCCCCCCGGTTCCCCCTCCGGTTCCCCCCGGTTCTCCCCAATCCCCCCGATTCCCCCCGGGACCCCCTCAATCCCCCCAATCCCCCCGGTTCCCCCCAATCCCCAAGGTCCCCCCCAATCCCCCCAATCCCCCCGGTTCCCCCCAATCCCCCCAGCCCCCCGGTCCCCCCGTTCCCACCGTTGAACCTCACAGCCCGCACAATCCCTCCGGTTCCCCCCGGTTCTCCCCAATTCCCCCGGTTCCCCTCAATCCCCCCAATCCCCCCAGCCCCCCCCGGTCCCCCCGGTTTCCCCCAATCCCCCCGGTTCCCCCCGGTCCCCTCCAATCCCCCCAGCCCCCCCAGCCCCCCCGGTCCCCCCGTTCCCACCGTTGAACCTCACAGCCCGCACCGCTCCCTGCCCGCACTCCAGGGTCCGCACCCTGCGCCGCGGCAGCTCGGGAGGGAGGGGCCGGGGCCGGGGGAAGGACATGGCGGGGACCGGCACCGGGACCGGCACCGGGACCCGGACCCACACCGACACCGGGACCGGTACCGGTACCGGGATCCGTTCCGGGGCTGCTTCCGGCGGAAGCGTTGGGCGGTGCGGGAGGAATGGCGGATCCGAGGAGACCCGCACGGGTGGCCCGGTGGGAGCGGACACGGGGGGAGCGGGACACGGGGGGAGCGGGACACGGGGGGAAGGGGACACGGGGGGAGCGGGACACGGGGGGAGCGGGACACGGGGGGAAGGGGACACGGGGGGAGCGGGACACGGGGGGAGCGGGACACGGGGGGAAGGGGACACGGGGGAGCGGGACACGGGGGAGCGGGACACGGGGGGAAGGGGGACACGGGGGAGCGGGACACGGGGGGAGCGGGACACGGGGGAAGGGGGACACGGGGAGCGGGACACGGGGGAGCGACACGGGGGGAAGGGGGACACGGGGGAAGGGACACGGGGGAAGGGGACACGGGGGGACACCGGGGGTCGGGGGATACCGGGGAGATACGGGGGGGTTGGGGAGGGGGGGGGGTGGAGGCACCGGGGGGGTACGGGGGGACACCGGGGGGAGGGAGAGGGACACGGGGGGAGAGGGACACACGAGGGGGGGCACCGGGAGGGGGGGGAGAGGGACACGGGAGGAGGGGGACACAGGAGGGGACACCGGGGGGGGGGACACCGTGGGGAGGGGGACACGGGGGGAGTGGGATACCGGGGAGATACGGGGGGGGGGGTCGGGGGATACGGGGGGGAAACCGGGGGGGGGGACACACTGAGGGGGGGGATACCGGGGAGATACGGGGGGAGGGTGGTCGGGGGAGGGGGACACGGGGGGGGGACACAGAGCTCGGAGTAACCGGGGGGTGGGGAGCAGGGGGGACACCGGAGGGGAGCGAGGACCCGGGGGGGGGGAGTTTGGGATGGGGGGAGGGAGGGATTGGGGGTCCCCGGGCCTGACCCCCCCCCCCATCAGGTACAAACCCCCCAGCACCGAGAGCAACCCCGCGCTGGAGGACCCCACCCCCGATTACATGAACCTGCTGGGCATGGTGTTCAGCATGTGCGGGCTGATGCTGAAGGTGGGGGGCACGGACACCCCAGGGCACAGGGACACCCACACCCCCCGGGGACAGGGGGGGACAGGGACAACCCCCCCCAGGAGGGACAGGGGGGACTTGGGGGGACCCTCTGGGAGGGGTTCAGGAGGCAGTGGGGGACAGGGACCCCAAGGGATCCAGGGGGGCTATGGGGAGAAGGACCCCCCAAGGACAGGAGGGACAGGGACCCTCTCTGAGGGTTGGGGGCTATGGGGACAGGGACCCCCAAGGTGTTTAGGAGGTTATGGGGACAGGACCCTCCCCAAGGGGACAGAGAGGACAGGGACCCTCCAGAAGGGACAGGGGCTATGGGGAAGGACCCCAAGGAGGGACAGGGACCCCGATCCAGGAACAGGGGGCTATGGGGAAGAAAGGATCAGGGGGCTATGGGGAGAAGGACCCCCAAGGGGACTGGGGGGACAGGGACCCTCTGGGAGGGGCTCAGGGGAGGCTGTGGGGGACAGGGACCCCCCCAAGGAGACAGGGAGGGACAGGGACCCCCCCAAGGGATCCAGGGGGGGCTATGGGGGAGAAGGACCCCCCCAAGGGGACAGGGAGGGACAGGGACCCCCCCCAGGGGGACACGGGGGGACAGGGACCCTCTCTGAGGGGTTTGGGGGGGCTATGGGGGACAGGGAAACCCCTAAAGGTCTTTAGGAGGGGTTATGGGGGGACAGGGACCCCCCCCAGGAGGGACAGGGGGGGCTAAGGGGGACAGGGGGAGCTATGGGGGACAGGGACCCCCCCAGGAGGGACAGGGGGGGTTATGGGGGACAGGGGGGGCTATGGGGGCACAGGGACCCCCCCAGGAGGAACAGGGGGGGCTATGGGGGGACAGGGACCCCCCCAAGGCATCCAGGGGGTGCAGCCCCCATCCCTGGGGTGTTCCAGGGGAGTCCTGGGGGACGGGGTTGAAGGGGTCGGGGCTGTCCCCAGGGACCCCCCCGAGGGGCTGTGGGGTGGCAGGGCCATCCCTGGGGTATTGGGGGGTGGGTGGGGGTCTCCAGCCGGTGCCCCCTCCCCAACCAAACCCCCCCCCAGCTGAAGTGGTGTGCCTGGATCGCTGTCTACTGCTCCTTCATCAGCTTCGCCAACTCCCGCAGCTCCGAGGACACCAAGCAGATGATGAGCAGCTTCATGTGAGACCCCCCCCCAAAAGAAACCCACCCTGGACCCCCCCGACACCCCCTCGGGGGGCTCTGGACCCCCCTGACCCCCCCCCTTTCTCCTTTCCCCCAGGCTCTCCATCTCAGCCGTGGTGATGTCCTACCTGCAGAACCCCCAGCCCATGTCCCCCCCCTGGTGACGATGAAGTGGGGGGGCTGGGGCAGGGCTGGGGGGGCGCCTGGGGGGGCTGCACCCCAAATCCACCCCTCCTGTGGAGGAAAAAATAAAACAGACACAGACAGAACCCCCCCGTGGGGGAAGAACCACACACATCCCCCCCGGGGGTTGGGGGAGACCCAGGGGAAGGGGCTGGGGGGCTTGGGGGGGGCTGAGGGGGTTTGGGGGGGCTGGGGGTGGTTGGGGGGTCCAAAGGGAGCCCCAGGGGGGAGGTTTAGGGGGGGTACAGGGGGGTTTCAAGGGGTTGGGGGGGGTTGAGGGGTCTGGGGGAGGTTGGGGGGGTGTTGGGGGGATTTGGGGGAAGGTTTGGGGGGTCCAAAGGGAGCCCCAGGGGGGGAGGTTTGGGGGGGGGCGGGTTGAGGGGATTTGGGGGGGTTTGGGGGGTCCAAAGGGAGCCCCAAGGGAGGGGTTTGGGGGAGTCCCAGGGACCCCCCAGGGGTCTGTAGGAAGCTCTGGGGGCTTGAAGGGGCAACGTGGGGGGGATCTGGGGGGGGGTCAGGGTCTGAGGGGATCCTGGGGGGGTCCTGAGGGGATCCTGGGGGTCTCAGGGGGTCCTGAGCAGCTCCTGGGTTCTTGGGGGGATCCTGGGGGGGTCTCAGAGGATCCAGGGGGGGTCCTGAGGATCTCAGGGGGTTCCTGAGCAGCTCCTGGGGGGTTCCTGGGGGTCTGAGGGGATCCTGGGGGGTCCCAGGGGGTTCCTGGGGGGGTCTCAGGGGATCCTGAGGGGATCCTGGGGGTCTCAGGGGGTCCCTAAGGGTCTCAGGGGATCCTGAGCAGCTCCTGGGGGGGTCCCAGGGGGTTCCTGGGGGTCTCAGAGGATCCTTTGGGGGTCTCGGGGGGTCCCAGGGGGTCCCCAAGGGTCTCAGGGGGTCCTGGGGGGGTCCCGGGGGTCCCATCCGGGTCCTCCCCTCAGTCCCGGTCTCCGCCGTCGCCTCCCTGAGGGCCCCGGTTTCTCGACGTCCCATTGGCGGAGCGAGCTGCCCGTCTGCCGCTCTCCGCCAACCACAGCACGGCGGGGGCGGGGTTTAGGCAAAGCCCGCCCTCCGGCATGCTGGGGGAGGACCCGTGGCTGTCAATCACCGGCGTTCCTCTCCCTGATTGGCTGCCATCTGCCGCACCCGCCCGCTGCTGCCCGTTACTCCCCGCCCTCTCCGGCCGCAGCCAATCGGAGCGAGCGGTGGGCGTGACCCGGATCGCGTTCTCGCTTTCCATTGGTCGACGGTCTCCCGCGGGTCACGTGAGCGGGAGGTCACGTGCCGGCGGTGCCGGTGTCATGGCGGCGGCGGAGCTGCTGCTGCTGCTCGGGGCGGCGGCGGTGGCGGCGGGGTGCGGGTTCCAGGTGGGACTGGGAGGGACTGGGAGAGACTGGGAGGGGCTGGGAGGGGCTGGGAGGGGCTGGGAGGGACTGGGAGAGACTGGGAGGGGCTGGGAGGGGCTGGGGAAACGAACTGGGGACACTGGGAGGGACTGGGAGGGACTGGGAGGGAACTGGAAGAGACTGGGGGGGACTGGGGAAACGAACTGGGGACACTGGGAGAGACTGGGAGGGAACTGGGAGAGACTGGGGGACACTGGGAGAGCAGCGGAGCCTCCCGGGGAAAGGGGAACTGGGGACAGTGGGAGGGACTGGGAGAGACTGGGAGGGACTGGAGGATACTGGGAGGGACTGGAGTGTCCTGGGGAAACAAACTGGGAACACTCGGAGGGACTGGGGACACTGGGAAGGACTGGGAGGGGCTGGGGGACACTGGGCCGGACTGGAGAAACGAACTGGGGACACTGGGAGGGACTGGGAGAGCAGCGGAGCCTCCCAGGGAAACGGGAACTGGCGACAGTGGGAGGGACTGGGGGACACTGGGAGGGGCTAGGGATACTGGGAGGGACTGGGGGACACTGGGGCACACTGGACCGGACTGGGGAAACAGGAACTGGGAGGGAGTGAGTGGACTGGTGGGAACTGGGAGAGGCTGGGGGGGGGGGGACAGGAGAACTGGGAGGCACTGGTGCCAGCGGGAGGCACTGGGGTGTCCTGGGGCAGCGTGAACTGGTGTGAACTGGTGTGAACTGGTGTGTCCCCAGTCGTGCCCCCCCACGCGTCCCCACCTGCTGAACGTTCACCTGGTGCCCCACACCCACGCTGACGTGGGCTGGCTGAAGACCGTGGAGCAGTATTACTATGGGGGTGGGTGACACGGGGACACCCCGGGGGGGCCCTGCCACCCTCCTGTCCCCCCCGTGTCCCCCCTGTATCCCCCCCTGTCCCCCCCGTGTCCCCCCCCGTTTCCCCTGACCCCATGGGGTCGGTGCCACCCCCATGTCCCCCCATGTCCCCCTGTTTCCCCATATGTCCCCCCCGTGTCCCCCCACCCCATGGGGTCGGTGCCCCCCCTGTGTCCCCTCTGTATCCCCCCCTGTCCCCCGTGTGTCCCCTCACCCCGTGGGGTCACTGCCACCCCCGTGTCCCCCCCACGTCCCCCTGTGTCCCCCATGTCCCCTGACCCCATGGGGTCGGTGTCCCCCCTGTGTCCCCCCTGTATCCCCCCCTGTCTTCCCCGTGTCCCCTGAGCCCGTGGGGTCGGTGCCACCCCCGTGTCCCCCCTGTGTCCCCTCACCCCGTGTCCCCCCATGTCCCCCTGTCCTCCCCATGTACCCCCCGTGTCCCCTGAGCCCGTGGGGTCAGTGCCACCCCCGTGTCCCCCCGTGTCCCCCCCGTATCCCCCTGTGTCCCCTCACCCCGTGTCCCCCCATGTCCCCCTGTCCCCCCCGTGTCCCCCCATGTCCCCTGAGCCCATGGGGTCAGTGCCACCCCCGTGTCCCTCCTGTGTCCCCTCACCCCATGTCCCCCCATGTCCCCCTGTCCCCCTTGTGTCCCCCCTGTGTCCCCTGAGCCCGTGGGGTCAGTGCCACCCCCATGTCCCCCCTGTGTCCCTCATCCCGTGTCCCCTGACCCCGTGTCCCCCCGTGTCCCCTGACCCCGAGTCCCCGCCGTGTCCCCCCACCACATGGGGTCGGTGCCCCCCCCGTGTCCCCCCTGTCCCCCCCGTGTCCCCCTGTGTCTCCCCCGTGTCCCCCCGTGTCCCCTCTGTATCCCCCCCTGTCCCCCCCGTGTCCCCTGACCCCGTGTCCCCCGTGTCCCCCCACCCCATGGGGTTGGTGCCCCCCCCGTGTCCCCTCTGTGTCCCCCTCCTGTGTCCCCTCACCCTGTAGCAGTGCTGCGGGTGCCACCCCCATGTCCCCCATGTCCCCCACCCCGTGGGGTCAGTGCCACCCCCATGTCCCCCCCCCCGTGTCCCCCCTGTGTCCCCTCACCCCTTGGGGTTGGTGCCACCCCCGTGTCCCCCCATGTCCCCCTGTGTCCCCCGTGTCCCCTGAGCCCGTGGAGTTGGTGCCACCCTCATGTCCCCCCCGTGTCCCCCCCCATGTCCCCTCACCCCATGGGGTCGGTGCCACCCCCGTGTCCCCCCCGTATCCCCCTGTGTCCCCCATGTCCCCCCCATGTCCCCTCACGCCGTGGGGTCGGTGCCACCCCCGTGTTCCCCCCGTATCCCCCTGTGTCCCCCCAGTGTCCCCCCCGTGTCCCCTGAGCCCATGGGGTCGGTGCCACCCCCGTGTCCCCCCCGTGTCCCCTCACCCCGTGTCCCCGGTGTCCCCGCAGTGCAGAACCGGGTGCAGCACGCGGGGGTCCGGTACATCCTGGACTCGGTTCTGGCCCAGTTGGAGGCCGAGCCCTCCCGGCGGTTCGTGTACTCGGAGGTGGCGTTCCTGTCCCGGTGGTGGTGGCAGCAGGGACAGGGGACACGGAGCACCCTGAGGAGGCTGGTGGAGGAGGGTGAGGGGCAGGGGGGCACGGGGGGACCTGGGGGGGACCTGGGGGGACAGGAGAGGGACATGGGGGGACCTGGGGACAGGAGGGGACATGGGGGGGACACTGGGGGGACAGGAGAGGGACACTGGGGGTGTCTTGGGGACATTGGGGGTCCCTGGGGACATGGGGGACATGGGGGGACATGGGGACAGGGTGGGGGACACTGGGAGGGACATTGGGGGTCCCTGAGGGACAGGGGGGGACCTGGGAGGGACATTGGGGGTCCCTGGGGAGGCATTGGGGGGTCCCTGGGGACATGGGGGGACCTGGGGACAGGAGGGGACAGGAGAGGGACATTGGGGGGTACCTGGGGGGGACACTGGGGGGTCCCTGAGGGACATGGGGGGACCTGGGGACATGGGGGGGACCTGAGGACATGGGGGGGACACTGGGGAGACCTGGGGACAGGGAGGGGACGTTGGGGGGACATGGGGGGGACACTGGGGGGTCCCTGAGGGACAGGGGGAGACAGGAGAGGGACATTGGGGGGGACACTGGGGGGTCCCTGGGGACATGGGGGGGACCTGGGGACATGGAGGGGACACTGGGGGGGACATTAGGGGGTTCCTGGGGGACACGAGAGGACACCTGGAGACAGGGGGAGACATTAGGGGGTCCCTGGGGGACAAGGAGGGGATTTGGGGCGTCCTTGGGGACACAGAGAGAGACACTGGGGTGACACAAGGGGGATTTGGGGTTCCTTGGGGACATGGGGGGGATTTGGGTGTCCCTGGGGTGGGGTTTGGGGGTCACACAGCCCCCCCGGGGTGTCCCATGGGTGTCGGGGGGCGATGTCCCCAACCTCCCCCCCCCCCGCAGGTCGGCTGGAGCTGGTGGGGGGTGGGTGGGTGATGGGTGACGAGGGGAGCACCCACTACACCCCCATCCTGGAGCAGCTGGGGCTGGGCCGGGGGTTCCTGCGCAGGGAGCTGGGGGGCTGCGGGGTCCCCAGGGTGGCCTGGCAAATCGACCCCTTCGGCCACTCCCGGGAGATGGCGGCCATCTTCGCACAGGTACCCCCCCCAGGGACCCCTGACCCCCCAGGGACCCCCCAGGGACACCCCCAGAGACCCCTGACCCCCAGGGACACCCCAGGGACCCCCCAGGGACCCCCCCAGAGACCCCTGGCCCCCAGGGACCCCCCAGAGACCCCTGACCCCCCAGGGACCCCCCAGGGACACCCCCAGAGACACCCCCAGAGACCCCTGACCCCCAGGGACACCCCCAGGGACACAGGGACCCCCCAGGGACACCCCCAGGGACCCCCCCAGAGACCCCTGACCCCCAGGGACACCCCCAGGGACACCCCCAGGGACCCCCAGGACACCCCAGGACACCCCCAGAGACCCTGACCCCCAGGACACCAGGACACAGGGACACAGAGACCCCCAGGGACCCCCCCCCAGGGACACCCCCAGGGACCCCCCAGGGACCCCCCAGGGACACAGGGACACCCCCAGGGACACCCCCAGAGACCCCTGACCCCCAGGGACCCCCCAGGGACACCCCCAGGGACACCCCCAGGGACACAGAGACCCCCCAGGGACCCCTGACCCCCCCCAGGGACGCCTGACTCCAAACTGGGAGCCCTGACCCCAAACTGGGAGCCCTGACCCCAAACTGGGAGCCCAGGGACCCAGAGACCCCCTAGGGACCCCTGACCCATCCCAGGGACCCCTGACCCCAAACTGGGACCCCTGACCCCCCCCTGGGAACACAGATCCCCCCCCAAAGACCCCCAGACCCAACCTGGGACCCCAGACCCCCTCCCCAGGGATCCCAGACCCATCCCAGGGACCCCAGACCTTTCCAGAGGCCCCCAGCCCCCCCAGGGGGTCCCCGTTTCCCTCCAGGTGACCCCCTGTCCCCCCCCCGTGTCCCCCCCGTGTGTCCCCCCCGTGTCCCCCCCCAGATGGGGTACCAGGGGCTCTTCCTGGGCCGTGTGGATCACGAGGACAAAGCCGAGCGGGCCCGGAGCAGGAGCCTGGAAATGCTCTGGAGGGGCAGTGACAGCCTGGACCCCCCCACGGGGGACATCTTCACGGGTGGGACACCACGGGGGACCCCAAACACACCCCTGGGACCCCAAACACACCCCAGGGACCCCAAACACACCCCTGGGACCCCAAACACACCCCAGGGACCCCAGAACCCCTCTGGGACCCCAGAAACTCCCTGGGACCCTGAACACACTCCTGGGACCCCAGAAGCCCCCTGGGACCCCAGAAACCCCCCTGGGACCTCAAACACACCCCTGGGACCCCAGAAATCCCCCCTGGGACCTCAAACACACCCCCGGGACCCCAGAAACCCCCCCTGGGACCCCAGAAACCCCCCCTGGGACCCCAAACACACCCCTGGGACCCCAGAAACCCCCCCTGGGACCCCAAACACACCCCAGGGACCCCAGAAACCCCCCCTGGGACCCCAGAAACCCCTCCTGGGACCTCAAACACACCCCCGGGACCCCAGAAGCCCCCAGAGACTCCAAACACCCCCCTGTCCCTATCCCTGTCCCCTAATCCCTCTCCCTGTCCCCTATCCCTATATCCCTATCCCTGTTCCCATCCTCATCCCCATCCCTATTCCCTGTCCCCTATCCACATCCCACATCCCTCTTCCCATCCCCTATATCCCAATCCCTATCTTCTATATCCCTATCCCTGTCCCCTCACAATCCCAATCCATCTCCCAATCCCCTATATCCCAATCCCTATCCCCTATATCCTAATTCCCATCCCCTATATCCATCTCCCTGTCCCCTCTCCCCAATCCCAATCCCTACCCCCTATATCCCCCTCCCAATCTCCTATATCTCTCTCCCCATCCCCTATATCCCTCTCCCAATCCTCTATATCCCAATCCCTACCCCCTATATCCTTCTCCCCATCCCCTATATCCCTCTCCCCATACCCTATATCCCTCTCCTTATTCCCTGTGCTCTCTCCCTGTCCCAATCCTTATCCCAATCCCCTATATCCCTCTCCCCATCCCCTATATCCCCCTCCCTATCCCCTATATCCCAATCCCTACCCCCTATATCTCCCTCCCAATCCCCTATATCCCAATCCCCATCCCCTATATCCTAATTCCCATCCCCTATATTCATCTCCCTGTCCCCTCTCCACAATCCCAATCCCTACCCCCTATATCCCTCTCCCCATACCCTATATCCCAATCCCCATCCCCTATATCCCTCTCCCTATCCCCTGTGCTCTCTCCCTGTCTCCTCTCCCAATCCCAATCCCTCTCCCCATCCCCTATATCCCCCTCCCTACCCCCTATATCCCAATCCCCATCCCCTACATCCCTCTCCCTATCCCCTATATCCCCTATATCCCTCTCCCCATCCCCTATATCCCTCTCCCCATCCCCTATATCCCTCTCCTGCCCCTCTCCCACTCCCCAGGGATCCTTCCCAATCGCTACGACCCCCCCCCGGGGTTCTGCTGGGACCAGCTCTGCTCTGACCCCCCCGTGGTGGACGAGGAGAGCGTGGAGAACAACGTGGAGCAGATTGTCACCTCCTTCCTGGGGGTGGCAGCCAGCCAGGTGGGCACGGGGGGCACGGGGGGCACGGGGAACCCCCATGGACCCCCCCCGGGGAGATCCGGGCATGGGGGGGGGATTTGGGGTGATGGGGATAAAGGGGACAAGGGAGAGGGATAGGGGAATGGGGGGCTGGGGAATTGGGGTGGGGGGGCTTGGGGTCTGGGAGGGGGGATTTGGGGTGATGGGGATATAGGGGACAAGGACAGGGATAGAGAGGGACAGGGATAGGGGAATTGGGGTCTGCAGGGGGGAAATTGGGGTCTGGGGGGGGAATCGGGGTGTGGGAGGGGGAAGATTGGGGTCTGGGGGGGGAAATTGGGGTCTGGGGAATTGGGGTGGGGGGGATTGGGGGATGGGAGGGGGGAATTGGGGGCTGGGAAGGGGGGAATTGGGGTGATGGGGATATAGGGGACAAGGGAGAGGGATAGGGGAATGGGGGGTTGGGGGCTGGGGGGGGAATCGGGGTGTGGGAGGGGGGGGATTGGGGGCTGGGGGGGGAAATTGGGGTGGGGGGGAATTAGGGGGGTGATTGGGGTCTGGGGAATTGGGGTGGGGGGGCTTGGGGTCTGGGAGGGGGGATTTGGGGTGATGGGGATATAGGGGACAAGGGACAGGGATAGGGGAATGGGGGGCCAGGGTCTGGGGGGGGGAATTGGGGTCTGGGGGGGGAATTGATGTCTGGGGGGGTGATTGGTTTCTTGGGGGGGGGATTAATTTCAGGGGAGGATGATTGGTTTGGGGGGGGGGTTGGAGACTGGGGGGGGATGTTTGGTTTTGGGGGGCTGGTTGGGGTCTGGGGGGGTGATTGGGGTCTGGGGGGGGGATGTTTGGTTTTGGGGGGGATGATTGGTCTTGGGGGGCTGGTTAGGTGTCTGGGGGTGTAATTGGGGTCTGGGGGGGGATGCTTGGTTTTGGGGGGGTAATTGGGGTCTGGGGGGGGGATGCTTGGTTTCTGGGGGGGGTCCTGACCCGGTGCCCCCCCCCAGGCCCAGCAGTACCGAACCAACCACCTGATCATGACCATGGGCTCCGATTTCCACTACGAGAACGCGGAGCTTTGGTTCAGCAACTTGGACAAACTCATCAAACACGTCAATGCCAGGGTCAGGGAACCCCCCCCCCAAAAAAAAAACCCCATCCCTGAGGCTCCCCCCAAGCCCCTTTGCCCTGATCCAAACCCCCCCCTCCCCCTTTTTACCCCCCCAGCAAGTAAATGGGAGCGGGGTCCACGTCCTCTATTCCACCCCCTCCTGCTACCTCTGGGAGCTCCACAGGGCAAACGTCAGCTGGTGAGGGGGGGGATGTGGGGTGGGGGGGGAAAGGGGGGGAAAAAGGGGGAAAATATGGGAATTGGGGGGATTTATGGGATGGGGGGGGAAATGGGATATGAGGGAAAATAATGGGAATTGGGGGGGAAATGGGAATTGGGGGGAAAAAGGGGATGGAGGGGGGGATATGGGATGGGGAGGGGAAGGGGTGGAGGGGGGATATGGGATGGGGGGGGAAATATGGGGGGGGAGAAATATGGGAATTGGGGGGATTTATGGGATGGGGGGGGAAGTGTGATATGGGGGAAAATAATGGGAATTGGGGGGGAAATGGGAATTGGGGGGAAAAAGGGGGATTGGGGGGAATTTGGGGATGGGGGGGGAATGGGGATGGGGGGGGAAATGGGATGGGGGGAGAAATATGGGGGGGGAGAAATATGGGAATTGGGGGGGATGGGGTGGAAAAATGGGATATGGGGGAATAATGGGAATTGGGGGGGAAAAGGGGGATTGGGGGGAATATGGGGATGGAGGGGGGAATATGGGATGGGGGGGAAATGGGATATGGGGGGAAATAATGGGAATTGGGTGGGAAATGGGGGGTGGGGGGGAAATGGGGGATGGGAATATGGGATGGGGGGAATATGGGAATTGGGGGGAAAAAGGGGGATTGGGGGAATATGGGTGGGGGGGAAAATGGGGTGGAGGGGGGGAAAGGGGGATTGGGGGGAAAAAGGGGATGGGGGAAAAGGGGTGGGGGGGGAAATATGGGAATTGGGGCGAATGGGGATGGGGTGGAAAAATGGGATATGGGGGGAATAATAGGAATTGGGGGGGAAATGGGGGGTGGGGGGGAATGGGGATGGAGGGGGGGATATGGGATGGGAATATGGGATGGGGGGAATATGGGAATTGGGGGGAAAGGGGATTGGGGGGAATATGAGGTGGGGGGGGAAAGGGGGTGGAGGGGGGAAATGGGATGGGGGGGAAATGGGGGTGAGGGGGGGAAATGGGAATTTTGGGGGAATATGGGATGGGGGGGGAAATGGGGATGGGGGAGACCAAGGGGTTTTGGTGGGGGGTGGTGTCTGGGGGGTGCAGAGGTGGCGGGGGGACAGATTGGGGCAGAGCCCCCCCCCCCAACCCCCCCTGTGCCCCCCCAGGCCCCTGAAGAGCGATGATTTCTTCCCCTACTCGGACGGGCCCCACCAGTTCTGGGGGGGCTACTTCACCAGCCGCCCCTCCCTCAAACGCTACGAGAGGCTCAGCAGCAACTTCCTGCAGGTGGGACCCCCCCCCGGGCAGCAGGGACCCCCCCCAAAGACCTGGGACCCCCCCCAAAGACCTGGGACCCCCCCCAGAGACCTGGGACCCCCCTTGGACACCAGGGACCCCTCCCCAGAGACCTGGGACCCCCCCCCTCAGAGACCACGGAACCCCCCCCAGAGACCAGGGACCCCCCCCAGACATTGGGGACCCCCCCTTAGGACACCAGGGAGCCCCCCGGGCATTGGGGACCCCCCTAGGAGACCTTGGCCCCCTCTCAGCCATTGGGGACCCCCCCCAGTGACCTGTGCCCCCCCCCCTCTTGGACACCAGAGACCCCCCCATCCCCCCAACCCCCGGGGTGCCCCCCCTGACCCCCCCTTTGCCCCCCCCAGGTCTGTTCCCAGCTGGAGGCTCTGGCGGGACCCCTGGCCCGGGAGGGTCCCTACGGCCCTGGGGACAGCTCTGTGCTCCGTGAGTGACATCGGGGACCCCCAGAGACCCCCCCTGAGCCCCCCCCCACATCATTAACATCCCCCCCCCCTCCCCAAACCCCCCCTTGCCCCCCAGGGGAGGCCGTGGCCGTGGCTCAGCACCACGACGCCGTCACCGGCACCGAGAGGCAGAACGTGGCCCAGGACTACGCCCGGCAGCTGGCGGGGGGGTGGGAGAGGTGCCAGGTATGGGGGGGGCACAAATGGGGGGGGGGAGACGAAATGGGGGGGGGGAGAAACGAAATGGGGGGGTTGGGGGAGGGATTGGGGGCTGGGAGGGGGGAAAATGGGGTCTAAAGGGGGGAAATGGGGGCTGGGGGGACAAATGGGGGGAACGAATAGGGGGACACACAAATAGGGGGGAGAGGGATTGGGTTGGAGGGGGGGCTGGGGGGGGAAATGGGGTTGGGGAAATGGGGGTGAAATGGGGCTGGGGGGAAATGGGGGCTGGGATGCAAAATGGGGGGGGGAAAAGAGGGGAAGGGAGGGGGGCTGGAAAGGGGGAATGGGTGGGGGGAAACGAAATGGGGGGGATACACACAAAATAGGGGGGTTAGGGGAGGGATTGGGGGCTGGGAGGGGGGGAAAATGGGGGCTGGGGGGAGATTGGGGGCTGGGGGGGGAAATGGGGGCTGGGGGGGGGAATGGGGTCTAAAGGGGGGAAATGGGAGATGGGGGATGCAAAATGGGGGGGCACACAAAATGGGGGGGTTAGGGGAGGGATTGGGGGCTGGGAAGGGGGAATTGGGGGCTGAAATGGGGGGCTGGGGGGGGACACAAAATGGGGGTGGGTGGAAAATGGGGTCTAAAGGGGGGGAAGTGGAGTTTGGGGGGGGGGAACAGGACCTTGTGCCCCCTCCCCAGCAGCTTCTGGTGGGGTTCTGAGGCCCCACCCCAGAAGTGGGGAGGGGGACACACTGCTGATTGTGCCCCCCCCAACCTGTGTCTGTCCCCCCCCCTCTGTCCCCAGCCCCTCATTGCCAACTCCCTCTCCCTCCTGGGGGGCTGGACCCCCAAGTTTGTTTTCTGCCCCTCCCTCAACATCAGCGTCTGCGCCCTGACCGAGACCTCTGCCCACGTGAGTGCCTGGGGAGGGGGCTCGGGTGGGAGTGGGGGGGGTCCCTGTGGACCTGACCCCCCCCTCACACGTGTGTCCCCCCCCCAAAGTTCACCCTCACCCTCTACAACCCCCTGGCCCGAGCCCTTTCCTGGCCCCTCCGCTTGCCGGTCCACGGAGCCTCCTACGCCGTGTGGGACCCCCAGGGACACCCCCTGCCCAGCCAGGTCAGACCAGACCCCCCCTGACCCCCCCCGAATCCCCCTGACCCCCCCCGACCCCACCTGAACCCTCTTACCCCCCTTAACCCCCCCCCGACCCCATCTGACCCCCTCTGAACCCCCCCCAACTCCCTGTGATCCCCCCTGACCCCCCTTGATCCCCCTGACCCCCCCAACCCCATCTGACCCCCCCCCGACCCCATCTGACCCCCCCAACCCCTCCCTGACCCCATCTGACCCCCCCTGACCCCCCCAACCCCATCTGACACCCCCCCGACCCCCCCTGACCCCATCTGAACCCCCCTGATCCCCCTCTGACCCCCCCCGAATCCCCCTGAGCCCCCCCTGACCCCACCTGAACCCTCTTACCCCCCTGACCCCCCCCCCGACCCCATCTGACCCCCTCTGAACCCCCCCCAACCCCCTGTGATCCCCCCTGACCCCCCTTGATCCCCCCCTGACCCCATCTGACGCCCACCCCCTGACCCCATCTGACCCCTGACCCCATCTGAACCCTGATCCCCAACCCATCTGACCCACCCCCCAACCCCTGTGATCCCCCTGACCCCCTCTGACCTCCCCAGGCCCCCCCGACCCCCCTTGATCACCCCCTGACCCCATCTGACCCCCCCCAACCCCGCCTGATCCCCCCTGACCCCCCCAGGCCCCCCCTGACCCTCCCCCGTTGCCCCCCCCAGGTTGTCCCCGTCTCCAACGTCACCCGGTGGCTCCGGGGGGACGAGGGCAACGCGGGGGGGGAGCTCCTGTTCCAGGCTTCTGCCCCCCCCCTGGGCTTCAGCACCTTCACCATCACCCGTCTGAGCCACGGGGACCCCCCCGGGCCCCCCCCCTGGAGCCCCCCCACATCAGAGCCCCTGGAGATCCACAATGAGGTACTGGGGGGGGGGGGCTACAACCCCCCACTGGGGGAGATGGTTTGGGGTCTTCTGGGGTCCCAGTTAAACCAGTAAGGGGGAGGGGGCTGTGGGAGCTTGAGGGGGGGGCACAGAGGCTCAATCCCCCCCTGGACCCCCCCCCATCAGAGCCCCCCCACAATGAGGTATTGGGGGGGGGCTGTAACCCCCTGCCCTGTTATGGGAGGTGGTTTGGGGTCTTCTGGCATCCCAGTTAAACCAGTAAGGGGGAGGGGGGGGCTGTGGGGGGTTGGGGGGGCACAGAGGCTCAATCCCCCCCCCTTGTGCCCCCCACCATGAGAGCCCCTAAGATCCACAATGAGGGGGGGGGAGGCCCAGTCCCCACTGTGGGAGTGGTTGGGGCCCCAGTTAAACCAGTAAGGGGCAGGGGGAGGTGGGGGATGTTGAGGGGGGGGGCACCGGGTCTCAACCCCCCCTTTCCCCCCCCCCCAAACCCTTCAGTACCTCCGGGTCCTCTTTGACCCCCTCACCGGGCACCTGATGGAGATCCAGAACCTGGAGCAGAACATCTCCCTGCCCGTCTTCCAGAGCTTCTACTGGTGAGCACTGGGATGGGGGGGGGACAGGGATGGGGGCCTTCCTCCACCCCCCTCCTCCTCCTCCTCCTCCTGCCCCCCCCAGGTACAACTCCAGCACCGGGGATGCCGAGAGCCCCCAAGCTTCGGGCGCTTACATCTTCCGTCCCAACTCCTCCCAACCCTTCCCTCTCGCCAAGATCCTCGACACCTCCCTCATCAAGGTGGGGACAACACCACTCCGGGGGGGGCTCTGGGGGTGTCCCCAAGGCCACTGACCCCCCCATTTTATTTTCCCCCCCCCTCTCAGAACCCCCTGGTGCAGGAGGTGCAGCAGAACTTCTCCTCCTGGTGCTCCCAAGTGGTTCGGCTCCACGCGGGACGGCCCTACCTGGAGCTGGAATGGACCGTGGGACCCATCCCCGTGGAGTCAGTGGGGGGGGGAAATAAAACGGGGAGACCCCCCCCAAAACCCCCTCCCCCCTCATTCCAAAGCCCCCTCCTCACTTTTCCCCCCCCTCCCCAGGGATGGTTGGGGCAAGGAGCTCATCAGCCGCTTCCAGACCCCGCTCCGCACCGGCAGCCGCTTCTACACCGACTCCAACGGGAGGCAGATCCTGGAACGGAGGTTGGGAAGGGGACAGGACCCCCCCACACACTTCTGACACACCCCCCCTCCTTCTGACACCCCCCCCCAACCCTAAAACCCCCCCCCCTCCTCAGACGGGACCATCGCCCCACCTGGAACCTGACCCAAACGGAACCGGTGGCCGGGAATTATTATCCCGTTAACACCCGGATCTTCATCAGGGTAAAGCCCGGGGGGGGGACAGGGGGGGGAAAGGGGGGCTGGGAGGGGGGGGGAAGGGTTGGGAATGGGGGGGGAAAGGGGTTGGAATGGGGGGGGGAAGGGGGGGTTGGAATAGGGGGGAAGGGGTTGGAATAGGGGGAAGGGGGTTGGAATGGGGAAGGGAAGGAAATGGGGGGAAAGGGGGGGCTGGGAGGGGGGGGAAGGGGGAGTTGGGGGGGGGAAGGGGTTTGGAATGGGGGGGCAAGGGGGAGGTTGGGGGGAAAGGGTAGTTGATGGGGAGGAAAGGGTTGGGAATGGGGGGGAAAAGGGGAGTTGGGAGGGGGGAGGGGGGATTGGAATGGGGGGGAAAGGGTTGGGAATGGGGGGGAAGGGGTTGGGGGGGGGGAAGGGGGTTGGAATGGGGGGGTTTGGGATGGGGGGAAAGGGGTTTGGAAGAGGGGGGGTTTGGAAGGGGGGGTTTGAGGGGGGTGTTTGGGGAGAGGGGATTTGGGGGGGGGTTTGGAAGGGGGTTTGGGGGGGGATTTGAGGGGGGGTGTTTGGGGGGGTGTTTTGGGGGGGGGGTTTGTGGGGAGGGAATTTGTGGGGCTGTGTTTGGGGGGGGGATTTAGGGGGAGGGGGTTTGTGGAGGGGGATTTGTGGGGGGGGGATGTTTGGAACGGAGGGGGGGTTGCTGAGGCCTCTCAGAGCTCATGGCAGGTGTGCCCCCCCCCCAGGACCAGAGGCTGCAGCTGACGGTGCTGACGGATCGGTCCCAGGGGGGCAGCAGCATCACTGATGGCTCCTTGGAGCTGATGGTGAGGGGGGGGACACAGGGGATGGAATGGGGGGGGGAAAGGGTTGGAATGGGGGGGAAAGGGGGGGGAAAGGGGAGGTTGGGAGGGGAGAGAAAGGGAGGGTTGGGGGGGGGGAAGGGGTTGGGAATGGGGGGGTTTGGGATGGGGGGGTTTGAGGGGGGGGGTTTGGGGGGGTGACACAGGGGACCCCGGGGGGACCCCCAGACTCCCCTCCCCCCCCCTCTAAATCCCCCCCCTCCCCTTTTATCCCCCCCCCCTCTCCAGGTCCACCGTCGCCTCCTGTACGATGACAACCGGGGGGTGGGGGAGCCCCTGTCGGAGCCCGGGGCTGACGGGGGGGGGTTGGTGGTCCGGGGGTGTCACTGGGTCCTCTTGGACACCGTGGGGACAGCGGCCCAGAGCCACCGGCTGAGGGCAGAGGAGTTGGTGACATCCCCAGTCCTGGTGCTGGCACCCGGAGAGGGACCCCCCGAGAGGGCACCCCCCCTGCTCGCCCGGAAAGAGGTGGGGAGGGGGCTGGGGGGTGGGGAGGGGGTGGGGGTGGGGATGGAGGGCGTGGGGAGGGAATGAGGAGGGGGGTGCAGGGGGGTGGGAATGGGGAGGGGGCTGTGGGGGGTGAGCAGGGGGTGCAGGGGGAGAGGGGAGGGGGATGGAGGGGCTGGGGAGGGGGTGCAGGGGGCTGGAGGAGGCTGGAGAGGGGTGTGTGCCCCCTCCCCCCTCACTGTGCCCCCTCCCCCCTCACTGTGTCCCCCCCCACCTCTCCCCCCAAGTTCTCGGGGCTGCAGCAGGAGCTGCCCCCCAACCTTCACCTCCTGACCCTGAGCCTTGGGGACCCCGGGACCCTCCTGCTGCGCCTCGAGCACCAATTCCAGAAGGGGGAGAAGGGAGCCCAGACCCAAACCATCGACCTCCTGGTGTGGGGCTGGGCTGGGGGGCTGGGCTGGGGGCTGTGGGGCTGGGCAGGGGGTTATGGGGCTGAGCTGGGGGCTGGGGGGCTGAGCTGGGGGCTATGGGGCTGAGCTGGGGATTTTGGGGCTGAGCTGTGGGATATGGGGCTGGGGGCTATGGGGCTGAGCTGTGGGGCTGAGCTCAGGGCCATGGGGCTGAGCTGGAGCCTGTGGGGCTGAGCTGGGGGCTATAGGGCTGAGCTGGGGGTCTGGGGCTGGGCTGGGGGCTATGGGGCTGGGCTGGGGGCTATGGGGCTGGGCTGTGGGTTATGGGGCTGAGCTGTGGGTTATGGGGCTGAGCTGTGGGTTATGGGGCTGAGCTGTGGGTTATGGGGCTGAGCTGTGGGTTATGGGGCTGAGCTGTGGTGCTGAGCTGTGGGTTATGGGGCTGAGCTGTGGGGCTGAGCTGTGTCTGTGCCCCCCCCAGAGCCTCTTTTCAGCCTTCACCATCACGGAGCTGCAGGAAATGACCCTGGGGGGGGATCTGCCCCTCACCGCTGCCTCCCGCCTGCACTGGACCACGAGCACAGGTACAGGGAGGGAGGGTCCTGGTGAAGGGGGGGGGATGGGGGGGGGACACCTCTCTTTACCCCCCCCTCACCTTCCCCCAGTTCCTCCCCCAGGTCCAGTCCAGCCCCAGCCCCAGCCCGTTCCCAAACTGGATCCCCGGCGGGTGACGCTGCAGCCCATGCAGATCAGAACCTTTCTGGCCACAGTGAAGTACAAGGGGGTGGGGGATGGCCCGGGGGGGCTCTGAACGTGTCCCCCCCCCCTTTTTCTTTCTTTTTTAACTCATTAAAACCCAGGAGACGTTTCCCAGCCACGGTTTAATGGGGGTCAGGGGGTCGGGGCCCCCCCCTCATGTGAGTATCGGCACTGAGAGCCCAGGGAGCAGCTGCCCTGTGGGAGAGGAGGGGGGGTCAGGGAGGCTTCCCCCTGCTCCCCCCTCCCTGAATTTTGGTCCTGGGGGGTCTGTGCCCCCCCCCCAAGCCCATCCCTGGACCCCCCCTCACCTCCTTGAAGCGTTTGCAGGGGAAGCTCTTCAGGCTGCTCCCGTCTTCTGCCCGGCTCCGTTTGTTCTGGTGAAGTTTCTGCTTCTCCTGGAGGTTGGGGGAGATCCCACCCCTGGGGTGGGGGGGGGGAGAAGAGCTGAGGGGGGGGGACAACACCCACAGAACCCCCCCACCCCAAAAAAAACCCACAAAAAACCCAAAAAAACCCAAAAAACCCACCAAGGGACCCCCCCTCCCCACTGTTCTATTTGGGGTCCTTGTCCCCCCCATCCTGGTGACACAATGGGGGTGGTTGAGGGAACACCCCCCTCCCGAGAGAAGTGCCCCCCCCCCCCAAAATCACCCCCTCAGCCCCCCCCCAGCCCCTCACCCAGGTTTGGCCCTGGCTTTGGGACCCCAAAAAGCTTCGGGGTTCTCGGGGAAACGTTTCAGCCCCCGCTTCCTGGAGCTGGGGTTGGCGTCCTCACGGAGGGCGAAGGAAGCTTGGAGCCTTTTGGGAGAGGGGAGGAAAAAGGGGGTCAGGGTGGTTTTGGGGGGTTCCCCCATCCCTCTGGGTGTGGGAGGGGGGCTCAGGGTTGGTTTTGGGGGGGGGGTTTTACGTGGGTTCCACAGCGAGGATGCGGGCGGCCGGGCTGCTCTCTGCCAACCGCTCCCGTTTCACCGGGGAGATCTTGGTCTTGGTTGGGAAGGGGGAAAAAGGGGAAAAAGGGGGGGGGGCGTCAGGCTCAGCCGCCACACGGGGGGGGTCTGGGGGGTGGTCCCCAAGCCCCCTCCTCACCCAGCAGCGCATGATGTCCCAGAGCACCCCTGGGGGGGCATCTGTCTTGATGGCGTTCTTGCAGGCGTGGGAGAGCGAGACGCGGTACCCGGCGTGGAGCAGAGCAGATCTGGGGGGGGGGATGTGGGGTTGGGGGGGGTCCCATCGATGGGTCCCGGGGGATTTTGGGGTCCCCAGGATCCCCGAGGCGGGGGTGAGGAGGTGGGGGGGGTTGTGGGGGGGTCCCTACCTGAACTGCAGCAGGGAGGGGGTGTTGCTGTGGATGGTGCTGCTGAGCCCGTCCAGGGTGTAGTAGAGGGGGACGTCGCTGAGCTCCTGCTCGTTTTGGGGAGGGGGGGTCAGGATGGGACAGGGGGGTCGTGTCCCCCCCCAGGGGGTTTGTCCCCACCCCTGTCCCTGTCCCTGTACCTCGGTGATGACGCTGAGCACCCCCCTCATCCTCTCCTCTGTCTGGAAACGTCCGGGGCTTCGCTCCAGCGCCCTCAGCACCCGCTCCACGAAGGCCACGTCGTGCAGGGGCTCAGCCCACATGGGACCCCCCAGCTGGGTGGGGGGAGGAGTTGGGGGGGTCAGAACTGTGAAGTGGGGAGGGGGGGGACACAAAAAAAAAAGAAAAAAAGGGGAGGGGGGGGG
This sequence comes from Archilochus colubris, assembly GCA_023079485.1. Lineage (NCBI taxonomy): Eukaryota > Metazoa > Chordata > Aves > Apodiformes > Trochilidae > Archilochus > Archilochus colubris. The sequence continues at coordinate 85,249 of JALBCY010000297.1, read as the reverse complement.
AGATCTGCACCCACCTGGTGCCGCTGGTGGCAGAACTCGCAGGTGGGACCCACGGGGGGTCCTGTGGCCACTCCATATTTGAAACTTTGGGGGGGGAGGGAAAAAAAGAAGGGGTGAGCAGCCCCCCCCCATAGCATGGAGCCCCCTCCCCCCCATTTCACAGCCCCCCCCCCTCCCCAGAGCCCTCCATACCCGTTGCCATGGGGGGTGACCTTGCCCAGGCGCTGGAGGTGGTGGGTGCCGCAGCCCACGCAGTGGTAGAGCAGAGCCTGCTTGCTGAGGGGGGGGACACAGAGGGGAGGGGGGGGTCAGGGGGCTCAGATCTGATGCCCTTGAGGAATCTTTTCCCACCAGGAGATGGGGGGGCAGTGATGGGATGGGGGGGTTGGAGTCGATGCCCTTAAGGGGTTTTATTTCCCCACCAGGAGATGGGGTCAGGGGGGAGTGATGGGGATGGGGGGATTCAGGGGGGGCAGTTGGAGTCGCTGCCCTTCAGGGGTCTTTTCCACCCTCCCCTTGGTGGCTCTGTCATGGATTTGACCCCCCCCTTGTCGTGTCCCCCCCCACCTGGCAGAGGCTTTGACTTTGCTCTGCCCCGTGAAGACGCGGACGAAAACCCGGACGTAAAAATCAGCACTGAGGGAGAGCAGGGGAACCACAAAACGTTGGTAGGAGTTGGCCCGACTGTCCAGGCTGTGCAGGATGATCCGGAGGGCCTGGAGAAAAAGGGGGGGGGACACGGAGAGGGGAGGGGGGGGGGACAGCTGAGTTATGGCCTGGTTTGGCCCAAAATAAAGGGGATTTTGGGTCTCGTCGTTTGGCTTTTGGCTGAGCCTCCTGAAGCAGCTGGGAATAACAGCAAGGTGATTAACAGCAAGGTAATTAACAGCAAGGTGATTAACAGCAAGGTGATTAATAGCCACGTCATTAATAGCCAGGTCATTAATAGCCAGGTCATTAATGGCAAGGTGATTAAAAGCAAGGTCATTAAGGCCAAGGTCATTAAGAGCAAGGTCATTAAGAGCAAGGTCATTAACAGCAATGACATGAACAGCGTTGGGCTGCAGAACCACGGGCACTGCTCAGTTTAACCCTGGGGTTGGGTGGGTGGGTGTGGGGGGGTGTGGGTGTGTGGGTGTGTGGGGGTGTGTGTGGGTGTGGGGGGGGATTCTGAGGGCCCCCCCACCCTGGGGTGCTCACCATCTCGTGGCAGAACCTCCCCTTGAGGGACACGGCCCCGTACTTGCTGTAGCAGCTCTCGGGGCAGTTCCCTGCCAGCACGGCCATGTCAGTGCAGGTGACACAGAGCAAACCTGGGGAGGGGGGGGATGGGGAGGGCTCAGGGGTGAACCCCAAACCCCCCCTGGCCTCCTCCTCGCCCCCCCTTAGCCCCCCACCCCCCTTTTCTCCCAGCCCCTCACCTCCTTCGCTCACCGCCTGCACGGCCGCGTCCAGGAAGGGAGCGGGGCTGCCGTAGGGGTCCAGGTCAATGACATCAAAGGGCTCCTTGGTGGCTTTGCTCTGGTACATCAGGGTCCTGGAGGGGGGGGGGACACGAGGGGGGGTGGTCCCGGGGTGGTGGGGACCCCGATTACCCCACCCCGGGGGGACAAACCCCACCCTGAGCCACGGGGAACCTTCCCCGAGCATCAACGCTGCTGCCCAGGGAGAGAGGGAGGGGGAAAAGGGGGGAGAGGGGAGGGGAGAGGGGGGGTCCACATCCCTCTGAGCACCACCAACCCCCCCCTGGGGACACTGGGACCCGTTTGGCCCCCCCAGAGAAGGGGGAACCCCCAGTGAGGTCAGCAGGGGGGTTGGGGTGACATCAGGGGTGTCCCACAAAGGGTGAGGGGGAAGTAGGGTGGGTAAGGGGGGGTCCACACCACTCTGAGCACCACCAACCCCCCCCCTGGGGACACTGGGACCTGTTTGGACCCCCCCCAGAGAAGGGGGGAACCCCCAGAAAAGGGGGAACCCCCCAATGAGATCAGCAGGGGGGTTGGGGTGACACGAGGGGTGTCCCACAAAGGGTGGGGGGGAAGTAGGGTGGGTAAGGGGGGGTCAGGGTGAGGGAGGGGGGGTCCACACTACTCTGAGCACCACCAACCCCCCCCTGGGGACACTGGGACCCATTTGGGCCCCCCCAAAGAAGGGGGAACCCCCAGTGAGGTCAGCAGGGGGGTTGGGGTGACACCAGGGGTGTCCCCAAGAGGGTGGGGGGGAAGTAGGGTGGGTAAGGGGGGGGTCAGGGTGAGGGAGGGGGGGTCGACACCACTCTGAGCACCACCAACCCCTCCCTGGGGACACTGGGACCCGTTTGGACCCCCCCAGAGAAGGGGGGAACCCCCAGAGAAGAAGGGAACCCCAGTGAGATGAACAGGGGGGTCAGGGTGACAAGGGGTGTCCTGGAAAGGGTGGGGGGTGAGTGGGGTGGGTGAGGGGTGAAAGGGGGAGGGAAGGGAGGGGGGGGGTCCACACCACTCTGAGCACCACCAACCCCCCCCTGGGGACACTGGGACCCGTTTGGACCCCCCCAGAGAAGGGGGGAACCCCCAATGAAGGGGGAACCCCCCAATGAGATCAGCAGGGGGGTTGGGGTGACACCAGGGGTGTCCCCAAGAGGGTGGGGGGTGAGTGGGGGGCAGGATGAGGCAGGGGGGGAGGGGGGGTACCTGGCGTCGGCCATGTGGGGGGTGACGAGGGCCCCCACCCCGTTGAAGGTGACGTTCTGGGTGATGAGGTGCAGGGCAGGGGCCGAGAGGTCGTTGGCCACCACGGCCCTGAGCCCCGGGACCTCCCGGGCAAAACGGACGGAACGGAGCCCGGAGGCTGCCAGGGCCTCCAGCACCCTGAGCCCCCCCTGGGGACGGGGAGACAGGGACCCCCCCTCAGGGACACCCCCTGGGGACGGGGAGAGAGGGACCCCCCCTCAGGGACACCCCCTGAGCCCCCCCTGGGGACAGGGAGACAGGGACCCCCCCTCAGGGACACCTCTGGGCATGGGGAGAGAGGGACCCCCCCTCAGGGACACCCCCTGGGCATGGGGACACAGGGACCCCCCCTCAGGGACACCCCCTGAGCCCCCCCTGGGGACAGGGAGACAGGGCCCCCCCCTCAGGGACACCCCCTGAGCCCCCCATGGGGATGGGGAGACAGGGACCCCCCCTCAGGGACACCCCCTGGGCATGGGGACGCAGGGACCCCCCCTTAGGGACACCCCCTGAGCCCCCCCTGGGGACGGGGAGACAGGGACCCCCCCTCAGGGACACCCCCTGAGACCCCCATGGGGATGGGAAGACAGGGACCCCCCCTCAGGGACACCCCCTGAGCCCCCCCTGGGCACAGAGAGAGAGGGACCCCTCCTCAGGGAAACCCTCCCCTCAGGGACCCCCCCGAGGACCCCCCCTGGACATGGGGAGAGAGGGACCCCCCCTCAGAGACACCCCCTGAGCCCCCCCTGGGGATGGGGAGAGAAGGACCCCCCCCTCAAGGACCCCCCCTCAGGGACCCTCCCCTCAGCCCCCCCTGGGGACAGGGAAAGGATGGGGGGGCCAGGACCCCCCCTTAGTGACACCCCCACTCTCCCCAGAGACCCCTCTGGGGGACAGGGAGAGGATGGGGGGAGCTGGGACCCCCCTCAGGGACCCCCCTGGGGACCCCCAACCCTCAGGGACCCCCCCTCAGCCCCCCCTGGGGACAGAGAGAGGATGGGACCCCCCCAGCCCCCCCCTCAGCCCCCCCCCAGCACCTCACACACTTCCCCCGCCCTCGCTGTCCTTTGGGGGGGGGTTCCGGGGGTCGTGGGGTCCCTGTCCCCCGGTGCCACCTCTGTGTCACTGTCCCCATTCTTGGGGGGGGGGCTCCCCCTGCCCCCCCCCGGCTCCTCCTCCCCGGGGAGAACGACTGGAAAAGAGGGGGGGGGACAGGGGGACCCCCGAGGGGGGGTTCAGAGGGACCCTTGGGGGGACACAGGACCTGGGGGGGGGAGGGACGGGGACCCCAGGGTGGGGGGTGACACAGGGACCCCCCGGGATAGGGGGGGGGACACAGGGACCCCCGGGGGGGGGAGGTGACAAAGGGACCCCCGGGGGGGGGGAGAGGTGACACAGGGACCCGGGGGGGGGACAGAAGGACCCCTGGGGGGGGGGGGGAGATGACACAGGGACCCCTGGGGGGGGGAGGTGACAAAGGGACCCCCGGGGGGGCTGGGGGGGGACACCCCCTTACCCCGGATCCCCTTTGGCTGCAGTTGGAGCCGCGCAAACTCGGTCAGGACGGCGCAGCTGGGGGGGACACGACACAGAGGGGGGGTCAGGGAACCCCTGGAGCCCCCCCCGCCCCCCCAATAAACCCCGGACCCCCCCTGAGCCCCCCACGAGAGCCCTTAGGACCCCCTGATCCCCCCCCCCCCACAAAGAGCCCACCGAGGAGTCAGGGGGTCCCTGCCCCCCCCCGGGCCCCCCCCGGGCCCCCCCAACTCACGTCAGGTCCCGGTTGAAGCCCTGCACGGGGTTGTAGAAGACGTGGTGGGTGGAGGGGCAGAGAATCGTGGCGGATCCCTCCGTGATCAGCGTCTCGGGTGGGGTCTCGGTTACCGGAGCCTCCGTGGGGGGGGGTCCCGAGGTGGCCCCGTCCATGCTGAGGGGGCAGCGGGGGGGGCCCGGGGGGGCTCGGCGGAAGATGCTGAAAGCTGCGGGGGGGAGGGGAACACACGGACCCCCCCGCGAGGGGAATTTGGGGGGGGGGGTGTGGGGGGGAGGGGGGGTCAGACCCTCCCGAGGGGTTCGGGGGGCGTGGGGGGGGGGACACGGGGGTCACCCCAACACGTGGCGCGGGACGAAGCCGCGAGCCCGCGAGCCCCTCCCCCTCCAGCCCCCTCCCCCTGTGCCCCCTCCCCCACCCCACGGGCTGTGCCCCCCCCCCCCCCAAGCCCCCTCCCCCCTTTTCCCGGCTCTCACCGCCCCGCACCGCCCCGCGCATCCTCCGCGCCGCCCCTCACATGGGCGCCGCCATCTTGGCCGCCGTCACGTGGGCCGCGGCGGCTGGCGGCTGGCGAGGGACAAAACACCTCCGGGTACCCCCAGAAGCAACGCGAGCCCGGGGAATGCGGAGCGGGGCAGGAGGGGGGTGTGGGGGGGGCTGTGTGTGTAAACCCCTCCTCGCTTCACGCGTGGGGGTGGGCGGCGAATCGCGCGGAGGGGTTGGGTGGAAGAGCGGGAATTCGGCGCTCGGCTGCTCGGGTCTGCCCGGAGGCGCCTGCGCGGGGCCCGGGAGAAGGGGGAGGGGTGGCTCGGCGCTCGTCTGATCGTGCCTGCCGCACAATGAATGGCCGCTGAGCGCGGCGGGGACCGGGACGGCACCGGCAGCGGCACCGGGACCGCCCCGAGCCCCCGCACAGCTCCACGCACCCCCCGGTAAGCGGGGGAGACCCCCACAGACCCCCCCCCATCCCCATCCCCATCCCCCCGCCCGGACCCCTCCCCCCCTTCCGCCCCGGGCCCGGTGTCGCTGTCCCCTCCCCCCCCCCCTCTCTCCGGGATCCCGGTTCCCCCCCTCCCCCTTTTTCCCGCTTCCTTCCTGCTCCCCAACTCCGGTCTGGGGGATCCCCCCCGGGAATGGGAACCCCCCCTCCCCCTTTGCCCTCCCCTCTCCGTCTTTGGGGTCCCCCCCCCTTCTTGCCCCCCCCTTCTCTCCGGTTTTGGGGTCCCCCCCTCCTTTCCCCCCCCCCTTTCTCTCCGGTTTTGGGGTCCCCCCCCTCTTGCCCCCCCCGTTCTCTCTGGTTTTGGGGTCCCCCCCTCCTTTCCCCCCCCTTTCTCTCCGGTTTTGGGGTCCCCCCCCAGCTCATGGGTGCTCACTGCTTGCCCCCCCCCCTCTCCCCTAAATTGGGGTCCCCCCCATTGCCTCCCCATGACCGGGGGGGGATTCCCCTCCACGAGGGTCCGTGCCCAAAGGACTGGGGGTCCCCAGAAGTGCCCCCCCTCCCCGGGGCTGGGGGATCCTCGGTCTCACCACAACGGGGGGGTCTCTGCCCCCCCCCTCCCCCCATGCTGAGGACCCCCCCTCAAGGACCCCTTTGGGCTCCTCCTTAAAGCGCAGCCCCCTCCCCATCCCCCCCCAATGCTGGGGACCCCCTTGTGCCCCCCCCTTCCCCCCAGGCTTGGGGATCCCCCTGACCCCCCCCGGTTGGGACCTCGGGGACCCCCTCGTCCCCAGCCCCCCCCCCCCGGGTTTAGGGACCCCCGGGAGCCCCCTCACTGTGGGGGTGCTCAGGAGGGCTCTGGGGGGGGGGGTGACCCCTGGGGGCTGTGAGTGACTCAGGTGTCTGTGTCGTCCCCCTTGTTCCCCCCCCTGTGTCCCCCCCCTGTGTCCCCCCCTTGTCCCCCCTTGTCCCCCTGTTTGCCCCCCACCCCCTCCCGTGTCCCTGTCCTCATCTCCCCCCCCTCTGTCCCCCCCCCATCTCTCCCACATCTTTCTTCCCTCTCCCTCCCCCATGTCCCCCCCATCTCCCCCCTAACTCTCCCCCCCCATTTCTCACCCCATTTCCCCCCCATTTTCCCCCATCTCCCCATCTCCCCCCATCTCCCCCCCATCCCTCCCCCTCCTCTCCCCCCATCTCCCCCACGCCTCCCCCATCCCCACCTCCCCCCTCCCCATTTCCCCCATCTCCCCCATCTCTCCCCTCTTAACCCTTTCCCATTCCCCCATCTCGAACTCTCCCCCCACCTCCCCCCATCTCCCCCACCCCCATCTTTTCCCCCTCCCCATTTCCCATCTCCCCACTTCTCCCCCCACCTCCCTCATCCCCATTTCCCCCCCATTTCCCCCATCCCCACCTTTTCCTCACCTCCCCCCTCTCCATCTCCCCATCCCCACCTCCCCCATCCCCCCATTTCCCCCCCATCCCCATTTCCCCCCCATCTCCCCATTTCTCCCTTCCCCCCATCCCCATTTCCCCCCCATTTCCCCCACCTCCCCCCTCCCCACCTCCCTCCCCATCTCCCCCCATCCCTTCCCCCCATTTCCCCCCATCCCCATTTCTCCCCCCACCTCCCCCATCCCCACCTCCCCCATCCCCATTTCCCCCCCATCCCCACCTCCCCCATACCCTCCCCACCCTCCTCTCCATTTCCCCCCCATTCCCCCCCCACCTCCCCCATCCCCATTTCTTCCCCATCCCCATCTCCCTCCCATCTCCCCATTTCTCCCTTCCCCTCCATCCCCCTATTTCCCCCCATTTCTCCCTCCATCTTTTCCCCATCCCCCCATTTCCCCATCCCCATTTCTCCCCCCACCTCCCCCATCCCCATTTCCCCCACCTCCCCCCATCCCCTCCCTCCATTCCCCCCCATCCCCATTTCCCATCCCCCTTTCCCATTCCCCTCTCCCCTCCCCACCTCCCCCCATCCCTTCCCTCCATTTCCCCCCCATCCCCCCCTCCCCATTTCCCCCCATTTCTCCCCCCACCTCCCCCATCCTCCCTCCATTTCCCCATCCCCATTTCCTATCCCCATTTCCCCATTTCTCCCCACCTCCTCCCACCTCATCCCCCTCTCCCCCCCCACCTCCCCCCATCCCCTCCCTCCATTCCCCCCCATCCCCATTTCCCCCCATTTCCCCCCCATCCCCCTTTCCCCTCCCCACCTCCCCCCATCCCCATTTCCCCCCCATCCCCCTTTCCCATTCTCCTCTCCCCATCCCCACCTCCCCCATCCCCATTTCCCATCCCCATTTCCCATTCCCCTCTCCCCCTCCCCACCTCCCCCCTCCCCATTCCCCCCCATTTCTCCCCCCACCTCCCCCCATCCCCTCCCTCCATTCCCCCCCCCCAGACCCTTCCCCCCTTCCCCCCCTCCCTCCCCTTCCCCCGCCATGGCCCAGACCTTACAGATGGAGATTCCCAACTTCGGGAACAGCATCCTGGAGTGCCTCAACGAGCAGAGGCTGCAGGGCCTGTTCTGCGACGTCTCGGTGGTGGTGAAGGGCCACGCGTTCAAGGCTCACCGCTCCGTCCTGGCCGCCAGCAGCTCCTATTTCCGGGACCTTTTCAACAGCTCCAAGAGCTCCGTGGTGGAGCTGCCGGCGGCCGTGCAGCCCCAGTCCTTCCAGCAGATCCTCACCTTCTGCTACACCGGGAGGCTCAGCATGAACGTGGGGGATCAGTTCCTGCTCATGTACACCGCCGGCTTCCTGCAGATCCAGGAGATCATGGAGAAAGGCACCGAGTTCTTCCTCAAGGTCAGCTCGCCCAGCTGCGACTCCCAGGGCCTGCACGCCGAGGAGACCCCCGGCTCCGAACCCCAAAGCCCCGTGGCCCAGACCTCGGGGTGGCCCCCGGCCCTGCCCTTGGTGTCCCGGGTGAAGACGGAGCAAGGGGAGCCCGAGCTGGGGGGCGTTGGGGCCGGGGGGGTGCAGTGCACCTTCGTCGTCAAACGCCTCTGGGACGGGGGCCCCAAGGACGGCGCCGGCGGGAACGGCAGCCGCAAGATGGCCAAGTTCTCCTCCTCTTCCTCCTCCTCCTCTTCCTCCGCCGCCGCCGAGACGGGGGGGAGGCCCCCACCGGCCCCCCAACCACAACAACAACAACAACAACAACCGCAACAACCCCCGCAGCCCCCTCCCCATCCCAGCAACCCCAACCCCGCCGGGACGGCCCCGGGCCCGGGTCCCGGGGACCAAACGAGTCCCGGAGGCACCTCCAGCGCCTACACCAGCGACAGCCCCGGCTCCTTCCACAACGAGGAGGACGAGGAGGAGGACGGCGGCGAGGAAGGCTCCGAGGAGCAGTACAGGCAGATCTGCAACATGTACACCATGTACAGCATGATGAACGTGGGGCCTGCCGGTGAGCGGGGGACACGCCCACCAGGGGGTGGGGTCATAGGGACACACCCACCAGGGGGAGGGGTCATAGGGGACACACCCACCAGGGGATGGGGTCATAGGGGACATGCCCTCGAGTAGGTGGGGTCAGGGGATATGCCCACAAGTGGGTGGGGCCATAGGTGACACACCCGTGACAGGGTGGGGTCATAGGGGACACACTGTCAAGTGGGTGGGGTCATAGGGGACACGCCCTCGAGTGGGGGGGGTCGTTAAGGACACGCCCATATGGGGGTGGGGTCATAGAGGACATGCCCTCGAGTGGGTGGGGTCATAGGTGACACACCCATATGGGGGTGGAGCCATAGAGACCATGCCCACGACAGGGTGGGGTCATAGAGGACACACCCATATGGGGGTGGGGTCATAGGGGACACACCCTCGAGTGGGTGGGGTCATAGAGGCCACACCCACAACAGAGTGGGGGTCACAGAGGTCATGACCATGGTAGGGTGGGGTCACAGAGGACATGAACTTGAGTGGGTGGGGTCACAGGCCACGCCCACCACGGTGGGGTCAGGGGGCCACACCCATAACTGGGTGTGGTCAGAGGCCACACCCACAACAGGGCAGGTCATAGAGGACACGCCCCCAAAGGGGTGGGGTCACAGAGGCCACACCCAAAACAGGGTGGGGTCTCAGGCCACGCCCTCGCTGGGTGCAGTCAGTCAAACCACGCCCACCTGCGGCCCAATCAGGCTCCGCCCACTCTGTGCTCATTTAGGCTCCACCCCCTTGAGCTCTGGACCAATGAGGCTCTGTCTTAGGGGTGTGAGAAAGGGGTGTGGCCTCTGAGGGAGTGGTCACATTAGTGCTCCGCCCACCTGGTTTGCCAGCCAATGAGGTGCGGTCTCATGGGGGTGGTGTGAAAAGGGGGTGTGGCCAAACAAGCCCCTCCCATCAGCCCAGGATTCTGGTGGGAATTGGGGGCGTGGTGAGTGAGTGGGCGTGGCCAAGCAGGGTGTGGCTTATAGTGAGTGGGTGTGGCCATGCTGGGTGTGGTTTATCGTAGGTGGGTGTGGCTGCACAGGGTGTGGCTTATTGCAAGTGGGCGTGGCCACACAGGGTGTGGTTTGTCATGAGTGGGTGTGGCCAGTGAGCCTCCATTCCATTGGCCCCCCCCTGGGGACAAGGGGCGGGGCTTGGCCTCACGTGACTCTTTGCTCCGCCCACCCGTAAGTGGGGGTCAATTCAGGGCGTGTCCTGCTCACCCCACCCCCTATGGGTGGGGCTCTGCTGTGGGCGTGGCCTGAAGAAGCTCCGCCCCCTCCATGGCCCTTGTGTCCCCAACCCCTGGGAAGCTCCTGCCCCCCCTTCACCCCCCCCCCATTTCCTGCACCCCCTTGAGCCCCCTGACCCCCCCCTTTTCCTGACCCCCCCCGATCCCTCTTGATCCCCCTCACTCCTGTTTTCCTGAGCCCCCCTTGATCCCCCTGATCCCCTTTTTCCCTCCCCCCTGGGCCCCCCTTTTCCCGACCCCCCCTTTTCCTGACACCCCCTTTTCCTGACACCCCCCCCTTTTCCTGAACCCCCCTTCTTCTTCCCCTGACCCCCCCAGACCTCCCCTTTCCTTCCCCCCTTGATTCCCCCTGACCCTCCCTTTCCCTCTCCTCCTGGTCCCCCTGACCCCCCCTTTCCTGACCCTAACCCCCCCTTCTCCTTACCTTGACCCCTCCTTCCCTTCCCCCCTAGATTCCCCCTGACCCCCCCTTTTCCTGACCCCCCCTTTTCCTGACCCCCCTTCTCCTTACCCTGACCCCCCCCAGACCTCCCCTTCCCTTGCCCCCTTGATTCCCCCTGACCCCCCCTTTCCTGACCCCCCCTTTCCTGACCCCCCCTTTCCTTCTCTTGATCCCCCTGATCCCCCTTTTCCTTACCCTGACCCCCCCTTTTCTTCCCCCTTTAGTTCCCCCTGACCCCCCCTTTCCCTCCCCCTTGAGCCCCCTGACCCCCCCCTTTCCCTGACCCCCCCTTTCCCTCCATTTCCTGACCCCCCTTTTCCTGACCCCCCCTTTTCCTGACCCCCCTTCTTACCCTGCCCCCCCCAGACCTCCCCTTTCCTTCCCCCGTTGATTCCCCTTTCCCTCCCCTTTGAGCCCCCTGACTCCCCCCTTTTCCTGACCCCCCCTTTCCTGACCCTAACCCCCCCTTCTCCTTACCCTGACCCCTCTTTTTCCTCCCCCTTTGATTCCCCCTGACCCCCCCTTTCCCTGACCCCCCTTTTCCTGACCCCCCTTCTCCTTACCCTGCCCCCCCAGACCTCCCCTTTCCTCCCCCCTTGATCCCCTTGAACCCCCTTTTCCTGCCCCTTGAGCCCCCTGACCCCCCCCATTTCCTGACCCCCCTTTTCCTGACTCCCCCCTTTTCCTCACCCCCTTTTCCCTCTCTCCCCCCCCCAAAGCTGCTGAGAAGGTTGAGGCTCTCCCGGACCAGCCCCCCCCGGAATCCCGGGCCCGGCTCCGGCTCCGCCAGGATTTGGCCTCTCTGCCCGCGGAGCTCATCAACCAGATCGGGAACCGCTGCCACCCCAAGCTCTACGACGAGGGGGACCCCGCCGAGAAGTTGGAGTTGGTCACAGGTGGGGGAACAAACCCGACCCCCCCAGGCTTCAGCAGAACCCCCCCGGCTCCAACACCCCCCCCGTGACCCCCCAAATCCCCCCCATCCCCATCATTCCAACCCCCCCAGTATCCAGGGGGGAAAAGACCCCCTAAAGGCAGGGACTCCAGACTCCCCCAGATCCTTCCCCCCCCTTCAACCCCCCCCCAATATCCAGGGGGGAAAAGACCCCCTAAAGGCAGGGACTCCAGACTCCCCCCCAGTTTTTCCTGGGGGGAAAAGACCCCCTAAGGGCAGTGGCATTTCCTCTGCTGGGCAGCAGCTGTCATCCCCCCCCCCAGAACCCCTGAACACCCCCATGTCCCCCACTCCTCAAGCACCTCAGCACTTTGGGTGCCCCAAAACTTCCCAAAAATTGCCCCCAAACTTCCCCCAACTTTCCCCCCAAACTTCAACTTCCCCCAACTTCCCCCAACTTCCCCAAACTTCCAAACTCCCCTCAACTTCCCCAACTTCCCCCAACTTCAACTTCCCCAAACTTCCCCAAATCTCCCCCAAACTTCCCCAAACTCCCCAACCCCAACTCCCCAAACTTCCCCAACTTCCCAACCTCCCCCCAACTTCAACTTCCCCCAACTTCCCCAAACTCCCCAGTCCCCCAAAACTTCCCCCCAATTCCCCAACTTCCCCATCTTCCCCAAACTTCCCCCAACTTCCCCCAACTCCCCAACTTCAACTTCCCCCAACTCCCCAAACTCCCTCAACTCCCCCTCAACTTCCCCTCAACTCCCCAACTTTCCCCAAACTTCTCCCCCAAACTTCAACTTCCAAACTCCCCAAAGCTTCCCCACAACTTCCCCCAACTTCCCCCAAACATCCCCCAAACTCCCTACAGTCCCCCAACTTCCCCCCAACTTCCCCCCCCCAACTTCCCCCAACTTCCCCAACTTCCTCAACTTCCTCAACTTCCCCCAAACTCCCCCCAAACTTCCCCCCAAACTTCCCCCCAAACTCCCCCCAAACTCCCCCCGAACTTCCCCCAAACTTCCCCTTCAACTTCCCCCCAAACTTCCCCCCAAACTCTCCCTCAGCCTCCCCCCAACTCCCCCCCAAACCCCCCCACTTCCCCCCCACTTCCCCCCAAACTCCCCCTCAACTCCCCCCAAACTCCCCCAACCCTCCCCCCCTTTTCCCCCCTTCCCATCCCACCCCCCCTTCTCGCAGCCCCTTCCCCTTTGCCTCCCACCCACCCTCTCTCCCTGGGTGTCTCCTCCTCGGGTCCCCTTTGGGGTGGGGGTTGTGTGGGGAGGTTTTGGGGTTTTGGGGGTGTCCCCACGTGCCCCCCCCGTGTCCCCTTTGTCCCCAGGGACCAACGTCTACATCACCCGTGCCCAGCTGATGAACTGTCACGTCAGCGCGGGGACGAGGCACAAGGTGCTGCTCCGACGCCTCCTCGCCTCCTTCTTTGACAGGTGGGTCCCCATTTTACCCTTTTGCCCCTTTTTTAAAGGGTTTTGGGGGTTTTGGGGTTTTTTTTTAACCCCTGACCCCCCCTCTGGGGACAGGAACACCTTGGCCAACAGCTGTGGCACCGGGATCCGATCCTCCACCAACGACCCCAGCAGGAAACCCCTGGACAGCCGCGTCCTCCACGCAGTCAAATGTGAGTGGGGGGGGGACATACACACGTGGGGACAGTCCCCCAAACCCACCCCCCCTTGGGGACACTCGTGGGGATGGGGGGAGGAAGGAGAGGAGGAGCTGGAAGGGTTGAAGGGGGGGAGGTTTGGGGTTGGGGATTCCCGAAAAGGGGATGGGGTGGGATGGGAGGGGGGACATCAGAGTGAGGGGACAACCAGGGACAAGCCCCCACCCCCCCCAAGGGCTGAGGGGACTCCAGGGGACACCTGAGACCCCAAGAAGGGAGGAGGGGACACCAGAGACCCTAAAAAGGGAGGAGGGGACACCAGGGGACAGTTGAGACCCCCAAGGACTGAGGAGGGGACACCAGGGACAAGGGGACAGCAGGGGACATCAGAGACCCACAAGAAGGGAGGGGGGGGACACCAGGGGACACCAGAGACCCCAAGAAGGGAGGGGACACCAAGAGACAGCTGAGACCCCTGAGAAGGGAGGAGGGGACACCAGGGGACACTAGAGACCCCCAAGGACTGAGGAGGGGACACCAAAGACCCCCAGAATGGAGGAGGGGACACCAGGGCACATCAGAGACCCCCAGAGGGGAGGAGGGGACACCAGGGGACAGCTGAGACCCCCAGAAGGGAGGAGGGGACACCAGGAGACACTAGAGACCCCCAAGGACTGAGGAGGGGACACCAGGGACAAGGGGACATGAGGGGACACCAAAGACCCCCAGAAGGGAGGAGGGGACACCAAGGGACAAGGGGACACCAGGGGACACCAAAGACCCCCAGAGGGGAGGAGGGGACACCAGGGGACACCAGAGACCCCTGAGAAGAGAGGAGGGGACACCAGAGACCCCCCACATTTGAGACCCCCAAGGACTGAGGAGGGGACATCAGGGAGGAGGGGACACCAGGGGACACCAGAGACCCCCAAGAAGGGAGGGGACACCAAGGGACAGCTGAGACCCCAAGAAGGGAGGAGGGGACACCAGGGGACACTAGAGACCCCCAAGAAGGGAGGGGGCACCAGGGGACATCAGAGACCCCAAGAAGGGAGGAGGGGACACCAGGGGACACTAGAGACCCCCAAGGACTGAGGAGGGGACACCAGGGACAAGGGGACACGAGGGAACACCAAAGACCCCCAGAAGGGAGGAGGGGACACGAAGGGACAAGGGGACACGAGGGGACACCAAAGACCCCCAGAGGGGAGGAGGGGACACCAGGGGACAGCTGAGACCCCCAAGGACTGAGGAGGGGACACCAGGGACTGAGGGGACACCAAAGACCCCCAGAAGGGAGGAGGGGACACGAGGGGACACCGAAGACCCCCAGAAGGGAGGAGGGGACACCAGGGCACACCAGGGAGGGGGGGGACACCCCAAACCCTCCCCGGGATCTCTCGGGGGAACGCAGCGGGGAGGACGGAGGTGCCACCACCCCGACTTTCGGGGGCGTGGGAGCCTCTTTCATCCACAACTCCTCCTGAGCTGCCCCGGGGGGGTCACTGACCTCATCCTTGTGTGTGTCCCCCCCCAGTTTACTGCCAGAACTTCGCCCCCAACTTCAAGGAGAGCGAGATGAACGCCATCGCCGCCGACATGTGCACCAACGCCCGGCGCGTGGTGCGCAAGAGCTGGATCCCCAAGCTGAAGCTGCTGATGGCCGAGGGGGACCCCTACCCCAGCTTCATCGGGGACACGGGCAAGCTGGAGCCCGACATCATGGGCCCAGAGACCCCCTTCGAAGGGGGGGGGGGCCCGGGGGCCGCGCACGAAGCCGAGGGGGCTCCCCCCGGGGAAGGGCTGCAGTGAGGGGATCCCCGCCCTGACCCCCCAGCACCCCAAATCCACCCCGACCCCCCCCCGAATCGCCCATCACGTGCACCCCCACCCCGTGGGGAAATGCATGGGGGGGTGGGGACCCCCCCCTCCCACCCCCAACCCTGCCCTGACACCCCCCCCAAACTGGCCCCGGGGGTTGGGGGGGTCCCCCCCCTCCCCAATGAGCAGCTCCAGGGGAAGGGAACCCCCCCCCTGCTAGGGCAAAGAGGGCCCCCCAGAAAAGGGGAAGAGCCCCCCCCCCAGAAGGGGAAGACCCCCCCCGAAGGGGAAAACCCCCCCTGAAGGGGAAGAGCCCCCCCCCGAAGGAGAAGACCCCCAACCTGAAGGGGAAGAGCCCCCCCCCAAAGTGGAAGAGCCCCCCCCCCAAAGGGGAAGACAACCCCCCTTGAGGGGACGACCCCCCCCCTCTCTGAAGGGAAAGAGCCCCCCCCCACCCTGTGGGCACCCCCAAGGGATGGGGACCCCCACCCAGGAGCCTCATCAAGCCCCCAGGGGATGGGGACCCCCCCCTAGGCATAGGGCCCCCCCCTCAGGACACAGACCCCCCCTCCCCCAAACTGGGGGGCTCTGGTCCCTTCCCTGCAGAATTCGGGGGGGGGGTTGGTGGTGTCAGCAGCTCCTCACAGTGCCCCCCAGAGCCCCCCCTCCCGAAGCAGTTTTGGGGGGGGGGGCATTGCCCCCTCCTGCATTGCTCAGGGGGGAGGTGACGATGTCCCCGTGTGTGTCCCCCCCCCGTGTCCCCTCCCCAATTTGTCACCTCTGGGGAACCCCCCCGCCCCCCCCCCAGGGCTGGCATCTCCCCAGGCACCCACACGGGTGTCCCCCCCCCCGTGTTCCCCCCCCACCCCGGGGTCACCGTCTCTGCAGGAACCGCATGTGTGTGTGTGTCCCCCTGCCCCCCCCCGTGTCCTGTGTCCCCCCCACCCCCACGGGGGGGGCCAGCATCTCCCTGGGACCCCCCCCCTGTCCCAGTGTCCCCCCCCGGTGCCTGCATGTGTCCCCCATGTCCCCCCCCCCGGGGCCAGAGTCTCTCCAGGTGACCACGTCTGTGTCCCCCCCCCTTGCTGTGTCCCCCCCCCTCCCTCTCTGTGTCCCCCCCCCCTTTTCTGTGTCCCCCCCCCCCCTTTTCTGTGTCCCCCCCCCGGGGTGGCATCTCCAGGCGTCTGCGTTTGTCCCCAGGCAATGGCACGGGTCCCCAGGTGCCCCCCCCCTCGCCCCCTCCCCACCTTGTCCTCTGCTCCCCCCCCCCCTTGACAAAAAGAGGGGTGTGGGGGGGGGTCCCCTCTCTGTGCCCCTCCTAGACCCCCCCCCCCCACCCTGGGATTTAAAGGCCAAACCCCCCCCCCCTTTTTTTCTCCTCTTTCCCCTCCCTGCAGTGATTTGGGGAGGGGGCCACACAGGGACCCCCCCAACCCCCCCTCCTCTGCCCCCCCCTTCCCCCCCCAGGGCTTTGCACCGGCTTTACCCCAAAAGGGGAAACTGAGGCACGGTGCAGCAGCTTCCCCCCCCCCAGCCCCTGCATGGACTGGGGGGGGCTGGGAGGGAACCCAGGTGTCCGGGACCCCCCCCCACCCTTAAGCCCCCCCCCCAGGTTCGGTCAAGTGCCTTACCCGCTGCCCAGGCCCCCCCCGGGCTCCCATCGCTCACCACTCCGTGCCCCCCCCCCGGACCCCTTTCTGAGGGGGAAACAGGACCCCCCTGACTCCCGGACACCTGGGTCTCCTTTTCCCCGTGCCTCAGTTTCCCCCCCCCTTTCCTCCCCTGTGCTGAGTCGCCGGGTCTCAGCCCCCCTTCCCCCTTTTCCACCCAAAAAGCTGTACAGAAGGAGGGGGTTGGGGGCATCTCGGCAGCATGGACCCCCACCGGGCTTGGCGCTTCCCCCAAAACCCCTCCGGGGGGGCTCTCAGTGTCTGTCCTGTGTGATCAAGTGCCAAGACGCCCCTTCCCGGTGCCCCCCCCTCCCCATTTCCCCCCTCCCTTAAAGACTGACCCCCCCCCCCCCTCTCCGCCCTCTCCCCCCCCCCCATTTTACCCCAGGACCCCCCCCCGAGTCGCTGGAGAATTGAATTGCACATGAACTGCTGTAGGGAGCGAGGGCTGAAATGTGAATAGAGAGAAATAAACACAGAGTTTGTAACAGCCCCCGCGCCTGCTGGGGGGGGGCAACACGGGGGGGGGGCTGGGACCCCCCCTGAACCCCCCCGGAGGGAATGGACCCCCCCGACCCACCCTAAGGAGGAAGAGACCCCCCCAGAGCAGCCCAGGGAGGGCTGGGACCCCTCAAACCACTGCCCCCAAATCACTCGTGAGGGGGAGGCAATACATGAAGGGGGGGGGAAAGACCCCCCAGGACCCCCCCGGAGGGAATGGACCCGACCCACTCTAAGGAGGAAGAGACCCCCCCAGAGCAGCCCAGGGAGGGCTGGGACCCCTCAAACCACTGCCCCCCCCCCCAAGCCATCGATGGGGAGGAGAGACCCCACCCAAATCCACCGTTTGTGGGGGGGGAGCCCTGGAACCCTGGGGGAGGGGAGGGGGTGTAACAGCCCCCCCCAAGCACCCTGTGGGGGGGTGTGAGATCCCCCCCCCCCAAAGCATCCCCGGGGAGGGGTTTGAGACCCCCCCTCAAAAATGCCACCGTAGGGGGAGGGGTTTTCCTTCCCCCCCCACCCCCAAACCCACCCGAGCTGGGGGGGGGGCGTGGGGGGGGCTCCTCCCCCTTCAGCCCCCTCCCCCTTTGCTCTTTTTTGGGCCGGCGGAAGCCCCCCCCCCCCCGCCCCTTCCCCCCCCCGTGGTGACGTCACGGGGCCCTGAAGGGTTATGGAAACGGAGGTGTGACGTCACGGGGCTGGGGGGGGGTCCCTGTTTCCGGGGTGGGGGCGGGGGGGGCACTGAGAGACCCAGCCCCCTGGTGTGGGACCCCCAGCCCAGAGGGACCCCGGGGGAGGGACAGACCGGGACCCACAACTCCAAAATGGGGGGGGGGGCACAGAGGGACCCCCAGATGTGGGGGGGGGCACAGGACCCCTCCTCACTCCGGGGGGGGGCACTGGGACCCCCAATTCGGGTCCGCAACCCCCGGGGGGACCCAGCCCCCCCCCCGGTGTGGGGCCCCCATCCCAGAGGGCACAGGGACCCCCGGGGGGGGGGACACACACAGAGGGACTCCCAGATGTGGGGGGGGGGCACAGGACCCCTCCTCACTCCGGGGGGGGGCACTGGGACCCCCAATTCGGGTCCCCAACCCCCTGGGGACACCGCCCCCCCTCGCCCCCCCCCCCCCATGCTCCGCCCCTTTCCGCCTCCCGGATCCGGACGTGGGGCGGGGGCGGGACGCGGGGGGGGGTTCGGTCCGGTATAAGGTTCGGTCGGTGGCGGGGGGGGGTCCCAGCTGGGCCGGGGTCGCCATGGAGGAGGCGCAGCGGCTCCTGACGGTGTCTGCGTGGAAGCTGCAGCGGGGGCGGCTGCAGCGGGGGGGGCTCCGCCTGCACCGGAGCCTTCAGCTCTCGCTGCTCCTCCGGGCCGCCCGGTACCGGTACCGGTACCTCTGCGCACGGGCAGCGGCGGCGGGGATCCCCCCGGCAATGCCAAGCGGAGACCCCCAGAGCGGAACGAACCCCAACGGGGAGCCCCGGAACCGGGGGAGCGCCCCGAACCCCCCCACCGGAGACCCCCGGAATGTTCCGGACTGGGCGAACATCCCGAACCGGGACCCCCGGAGCCTCCAGGACCGGGGGACCCCCGTGAAGCCCCCCACCGGAGACCCCCGGAGCGTCCAGGACTGGAGGAATCCCCCGAACCGGCACCTCCGGAGCGCCCCGGACTTGCGAGACCCCCCGAACCGGGTCACTGGAAGCGCCCAGGACCGGAGCGCTGCCCCGAACCCACCGACCGGAGACCCCCGGAACCTCCCGGACCCGGGGTTCTCCCCGAACCGACCCACCGGAGACCCCCGGAGGCTCCCGAACCCCCCCGCCGCAGACCCCCGGAGCGCCGCAGACTGGCGAGACCACCAGAACCGGGACCCGCGAAGCATCCAGGACCGATCCCCCGCCAACCGGGACCCCTCCGAGGACCTCCCGAACCGGTACCTTCACCCTCCGAGCGCCCCGAGGCTGCCGCCTCCCCGGGACCCCCCCCCAAGCGCTGCCCCCGCCGCCCCCCACCCTTTCGTGGCGCGGACCGGACGCAAGCGGCGGCTCAGCGGTTCTACTGGATCGGGACCGGTACCGGTACCGAGCAAACGGGCGCGGCTGGAAGCAGAGGAGCCCCCGAACCCCTCGGGCCCCCCCGGCCGCTGCTCGGGGTCGCCCACCGCCCCCTTCGGCCTCTTGGTCCGCGCTGTGGGGGCGTGCTGAGACCCCCGGGGACCCCCCCCCACCCGAGACCTGGGACACGCCGACCCCCCCCGGACATGGGGGGAGGGGAGAGGGGGTGCGCACCGAGACCCCCCCCCCGGTTACAGAAGGGACACCCGGAGACCCCCGGGACACCCGGAGACCCCCAGTGCCCCCCCCGCCGTGCCGGGGTCCTTTGGGCCGTGCTGGGGGGGGCTCCAGGCTGGCCCTGCCCCCCCCCAACCCCCCCGGGTTTTTTCTTCCCTAATTTTCTCTAATTAATGAAATAAAAGTATTTTTGTCAAGCTGCTGCCTCGGGGTGCCGGGGGGGGGCGGGGGGGTCACTGTGTTTTCCCCCCCTTCAATTTGGGGGGGCGGAGGTTGGGGGGGGGGCGGGGGGGTCTTTGATAACTCGGGGGGGGGGTTGGGGTCTTTCTGCCCTAAATTTGGGGGGAAACCGCTCAGGTTTGGGGGTTCGGGGGGGGGGAAGCGCTCCCCCCTCCCCGCCTTCCCTCTCTGCCTCAGTTTCCCCCAGGATACGGGGGGGAGGGGGGGATATCCGGCACCTCCCCCCCACCCCGATTCCGGGAAGCCACACGTGCGGCCCACGCGAGGGGGGGGGAGGCGGATGCGTGGGTTCCCTGTGGGGGGGGGGGGGTTCCGGGGTGCGGTTTACTCCAGGGGGGCCCCCTGTGGGTTCCCCCCCCCGCCCCGTTTCCGTGTCCCCGGGGGCGTTTCCCGTTCCCGCGGGGGAGGGGTCCGCATTCCGGGGTCCCCCGTGGGAACCGGGGGGGGGGGGAGCAACCCCGGGACCCCCCCCCGTGCGCCCCCCCCGTCCCGGGAAGGAGCGAGAAGGGCTCGATCCAAAAATCTTCCTTTTTTTAATGGTTCCGTTGGTTCCGGGGGGGGCTCCGGGGGGGCCAGGGGGGGGGGGTTGGTTTGGGGTTTTTTTTTGTTTGTTTTGTTGTTTTTGGGTTTTTTTGGTGTTTTTTTTTAGCCTTTTTTGTCTTTAATCTTTATTTCTGGTTTCGGTAACTCGGTTCATGCAATGGCGGCAGCCCCGGCCCCGCCGCCTCCGTGCCTCGGGCTGGGGGGGGGGTGAGGGGGGGTCCGGCGGGGCCGGTACTCGGGGTCCTTCCCCGATATCCGGAGGTTTTCCCCCCCCCCCCCGCCTCCCCCGGGGCTCCGTTTCCCGCTGCCCGCGGCCCCGATCCCGCCCCGGCGGCTCCTCCGGGCCCGGGGGGGGTTTTGTGTCTGGTGGGTTGGGGGGGGGTCCCGGGACCTCCCCCCCCCCCATTCCCCCCGCGGCGGCTCCTCCAGATGATAAAACTCATCCATAGCCCCGGGAGCGGGGGGGTGCGTGGGGCGGGGGGGTGAGAGCGGGGGTGGCATCCAATCCCCTCCTCCCCCCCCGCCGCGATACGTCGCGGCGCCGGTCGCCCTGTCGCGATATGTCGCGGGAGGTGCCGCTAGCAGCAGTCATCGTCCGTCTCGCTGTAGGGGTCGCGGAGGCCGGGTCGCCCCTTACCCCCCCCCCCGTGTCCCCCCCCCGGGTAGTAGCCGTTGGGCAACCTCCGGCCGGGCCTGGGGGGCGAGGGGCCCGGGACCCCCCCCCCGCCGCCGCCTCCGGCGGGTCTGGGGGGTCGGGGGACGCGGCCGTCGAGCGGCGGCGGCTCCGGATCGCGGAGTCCTCGTGGGGGGGGGTGGTGGTGGTGGTGGTGGTGGTGCGGGGGCGCGGTCCATCGTGCGGGGGGGGTGGGGGTCGGCGGCGGCAACGGGGGGCGGGGGCGCCGGGGGCCGCGGGCGGTGGGTGGGGGCGGCGCGGCGGCGTTGGGCGGGCTCCGGGCGGCGGGGGAGTAGGAGACGTGGGGTCTCGGCGTGGCGGGGGTCGGCGGGAGCTGGCGCCGCGCGCGGCGTGGGGTGCTGGTCCCCGAGGTGGAGAGGGCTGCCACTGACCGAGCTGCTGCCCTGGGGACAGGGGACAGCGGTGTCACGGGGGGAGGACGAGGGGACACGGGGAGCCGAGGTGATACGGGGCAGCGGGATTGGGGGACACGGGGATGTGGGGGACACGGGGATGTGGGGATGCGGGGGACACAGCCACGAGGTGTCAGGGGTATGAGGGGGGGGGTCAGGCAGCATGGGGGGGGGGGTGACAGCCATGGGGGGGACAGCCACAGAGGTGACAGCCACGGGTGGGGGACAGCCACGGGCCATGCAGACATGGGGGGGGGGGGGAGGGCTCAGGAAAAAGCAGGGACAACACGGGGGAGGGGGATTCGGGGGGAGGGATTCGGGGGGGGGTAGAGAAGAAGGGAAAAAAGGCAGAGGGGGGGGGCAGCTAAAGGCGGCTGCAGGCAGGGGGGGTAAAGGGGGGGGGGGGGCTGCAGGGACCCCCCCAAAGCCACTCGCGAGGCAAAAGAAACCAAAGCTCTGGGAAGGGGGGGGGGGGGGTCGGGGTTCAGCCAGAAGTTTGGAAGAGTTGTCCTGGGGAGGGGGGGGTGGAGATCACCCCAAACCCCCCCCCTCGGGGGCAGCAAAGAGACTCCTCGTGGGGGGGTCCCGTCCTCTCGCTGCGTGGGGGGGGGACACACGGGACATCCGCATGGTGGGACGGGGGGGGGGGGTTGGGGGGGTGGGCAGCTTCGTTCCAAACTTTCCAGCGTGGCTGGGGGGGGGTCTCCAGAGCCTGGGAAGGGGGGGGCCGGGCCGGAGCAGCTGGGGGGGGGCCCGAAGCGCTTACCTGGGCCACCCCTCGCCGTGACAGCGCAGCCAAAGCACAGCGATGGGGAGACAGAGACGTGAATCACGGCACTGCCCCCCCCCAGCAGCGGGGGGGGCACCGGGGGGGCCAAGCGAGGTGGCTCCGTGCGGGGGGGGGGGGGGAATGGGGAAAAGGGCTGAGAGGGGAAAAGGAGGGGGGGGGGATCCGGAAGGGTCGAAGAGTCACCGCGACCACCCCCCCCTTTGTACCCTCCCCAAATGTCCGTGTGTCCCCCCCCCAGGGGGTGTCGTGTGTCCCCCCAATTCCTCAGCTGCCCCTCACCCAGAGGGGGCTCTCAGTGCCCCCCAGTGGGTGGGTGGGTGCCTTCTGGAGGGGGGGGTGGATTGGGGGGTGTCTTTGGTTGCACCCCAAGATGCTGGGGGGAGCAGCCCTTATGTCATCCCCCCCCCCCATGAGTTCATGGGGGTCCTAGAGGCAAGGGGGGGGTCCTAGAGGTGAGAGGGGGTCCTAGAGGTGAGAGGGGGGTCCTAGAGGCAAGGGGGGGGTCTTAGAGGCGAGGGGGGGTCCTAGAGGTAGGTGGGGGTCCTGGAGGTAGTGAGGGGTCTTAGAGGCAACGGGGGGGTCCTGGAGGCGGGGGGGGAGGTCCTAGAGATGTGGGGGGGGTCCTAGAGATGTGGGGGGGGTCCTAGAGGCGCAGGGGGGAGCGTCGGGGGGCACCCACCTGCCGGGGGGGGGGTGCGTGGTCCCGACCCTCGCTGGGGGAGCGGGACCAGCGGCGGTCTCGGGAGCGGGGGCGGCCGTGGTGGCCGTAGTCGTGCCGCTCGGGAGGGGGGGGGGGCCCGGCTCGGTCCCTGTCCCCGGGGGGGCCGTGGTGGTGGTGGTGGTGGTGGTGGTGGTGCCGGTGCTTGCGGTCCTTGGCCCGGCCCCGCTCCGGGTCCCGCTCCTTGGGGGGGAGGTCGCCCGACTGCGTGGTGACGCTGAGGTCGGTGCCCAAACCTGGGGGGGGACACAAAAAGAAAAAATAGGGGGAGGGGGAGATGAGGGGGGGTGGGGAGGGGCACCTGGGGGTCACCAGGAGGAGGTGGGGGAGACGCAGGGGACACCCAGAGGAGAAGGAGGGGACCTGGTGACAAAGATGGGGTGGCCCAAGGGACATGGGGGGGGTGATGGGGGGACATGGGGGGTGATGGGGGGACACGGGGGGTGATGGGGGGACACAGGGGGGGTGTGATGGGGGGACATGGGGGGGAAGATGGGGGGACCCGGGGGGACACTCAGGGTGGGAGGGAGGAGATGATGGGGACACGGTGGGGGAGATGGGGACACCCAGCATGGAGGAGAGGGGGTGACCCAGGGGACGTGGGGTGACCCTGGGGATGTGGGGTGACCCTGGGGACGTGGGGTGACCCTGGGGACGTGGGGTGACCCAGGGGACGTGGGGTGACCCAGGGGACGTGGGGTGACCCTGGGGACGTGGGGTGGCCAAGGGGACATGGGGTGGCCCAGGGGATGCCTGGGGCAGAAGGGAGGGGGATCCCCAGTAGAGGTGTTGGGGTGACCCCTGCCAGGGGGTGGCCTTGGGGACACCTGGGTCAGGAGATGAAGGTGACAGAGGGACGAGGGGACCTCAGGGACAATTGGGGTCCCGGGGGGGGGGGTCCCGGGGTTAGGGGGAGGGTTCTGGGGTTAGGGGGGGGGGGGTCCCGGGGGTCCCACCTGTGTCCACGTCCGTGTAGCGGCTGAGGGAGCGCTCGGAGGTGCGGTGTCCGTGGCTGCGGTCCCTCCGGCGGTGCCGTTGTCCCTGTCCCTGTCCCTGTCCCTGTCCCTGTCCCTGTCCTTGTCCCTGTCCCTCCTCGGGGACCACGCGCTCCAGGGAATAATCATCCAGGCGGATGCCGCGGGAGCGGGGCTGGCCCAGCATGGATGCAGAACGCTTCATGGGGCTGGAGTCAGAGATGGTCTGGGGGGGGCAGAGCAGGGGGGGGTGGTCCGGGGGGGCCGGGGAGGGGCTGGGGGATGAGCCCGTGGAAGGGGGGGCTCAAAGGAAGAGACACCTGGGGGTGCTGGGCTGCCCTTCCAGGCATTCCCAAACGGCTCCCTCCCTCTGTTCCAAACATCCCCATCCATCCAATCCATCCCAAACATCCCCATCCAACCCATCCATCCATCCAACCCCATCCACCCCCACCCATCCCATCCATCCCAAGCCTCTCCATCCATCCATCCATCCATCCATCCATCCATCCATCCATCCATCCATCCATCCAAACCCATCCATCCCATCCATCCATCCATCCATCCATCCATCCATCCATCCATCCCCATCCATCCAACCAACCCCATCCATCCCAAGCCTCTCCATCCATCTCAAACCTCTCCATCCATCCATCCTTCCATCCCCATCCATCCATCCATCCCAAGCCTCTCTACCCATCCATCCATCCATCCCCATCCATCCATCCATCCATCCATCCATCCATCCATCCCAAACCTCTCCATCCATCCATCCATCCCCATCCATCCATCCCCATCCATCCCAAACCTCTCCATCCATCCCAAACCTCTCCATCCATCCCCATCCCTCCCTTCCCAACACCTTCACCCATCCCCCAACTCTCCATCCCTCCATCCCCAACATTTCCCTCCCTCCCTCCCCCCTTCTCTCCGTCCCCTTCTGTCCCCACAGCTGCTCCCCCCCCCCCCCGTTTGTCCCTTGTCCCCAAACCTGGCAGCAGAGCCGTGTCCTGCCGGGCCACCCCCCCTCTGTCCCCAGAGTCCCCAAGCTCAGGGGGTGCCGGGGGTCCCACAGCCGGGCAGGGAGGGACACGGGGTCCCCCCCTCACTGTGTCCCCATGGCCTTGGGGACAGTCACAGGGACACCCCCTGCCCACTGCTCTAACACTGAGCTGCACCGCTGGGGGGGACAGGGGGACATGGGGACATGGGGACAGGGGGACAGGGGGAAAAGGGGGGCAGGGGGAAAAGGGGGACAAGGGGACAGGGGGACAGAGGGACAGGGGAAAAGGGGGGAAAGGGGAAAAAGGGGGCAGAGGGACGGGGAAAAGGGAGACATGAGGACAAGGGGACATGGGGACAGAGGGACATGGGGACAGGGCCATGCTGCTCCTCGTCGGTCTCACTGCTGCTGGCAGGGGGGGGTCCGGGTGTCCCGAGGTGTCAGAGAGGGAAGGGATGGGAGGGGGGTTGGGGACAGAGAATGGGGACAGAGGGACAGGGCTGGGGGGCTCTGGGGGGGCTCGGGGGGTCCCAGCGGTACCTACACTGAGGTTATTCCCGCGGGGTCGAACTTTCCTCCTCTGCCAGGGCCAGGAGAGAGAGAGAGAGAGGAGTGAGACGGGGACAGGGACAGGGACAGGGACAGGGACGGGGACGGGGACAGGGACGGGGATGGGGACAGGGACAGGGACAGGGCTGGGGAAGGGGCAGAGTGGGGCTGGGGTCACCCCAGGAGCAGCCAAGCACCAGGCGAGCAGCAGCAATGAGCAGAGCAGCCAGAGCGTCCCTGTCCCCATCCCTGTCCCCATCCCTGTCCCCATCCCTGTCCCCATGTCCCTGTCCCTGTCCTTGTCCCTATCCCCATGTCCCAGGCTCTGTCCCCAACCCTCTCCCTGTCCTCATGTCCCTATCCCCATCTCCCTGTCCCCATCCCTGTCCCTGTCCCTATACCCATCCCTGTCCCCATGTCCCTGTCCTTGTCCCTGTCCTTGTCCCCATCCCTGTCCCCATGTCCTTGTCTCTGTCCCCAACCCTCTCCCTGTCCCCATGTCCCTGTCCTTGTCCCCATCCCTGTCCCCCTCCCTGTCCTTGTCCCCAAGGAGGGGGTGACACCCCCAGAAGGTGTCACTGCTCCGTGTCCCCAGGGCCCCGGGGGTGGCTGCCACCTCTCCCTGTCCTGACATTGTCCCCACGGCTCCAGCTGGGGGGAGGTGACACCTCAGGGGCTCCACCCGTGTCCCCCCCTCCTCAAAGCCCCCTGCCCACTGCCGCCATGCTCAGCCCCCCCCCCCCCAGCAGCTGCAGCCATTTGAGGGGGGGGGACAGGGACCCCACAGAGGCCACCTCAGGGGGTCCCGACCCCCCCTGACCCCCCCTCCCTCCCATTAAAGCCTCAGCAGCGGGGAAGGGTCTGCGGGGGGGGGGCTTGGGGACTGTCCCCGTGGTCCCCTGGGTGGGGGGGGACACAGGGGTGGCCGTGTCCCCCCCAGGAGGGGTCCCCTCACCTGGTTCTCGGCGGGGAGACGCGGCATGGAGGCGGCCCGGCCATGGCCCCCCCCGGGCAGGTGGTCACTGTCTGAGTAACCCCCCCCCTCCTTGGGCATCTCCCGCATCTCCACCAGCTGCGGGGACACGGGGCAGGGAAACTGAGGCACGGGGAACACATCCCCCCCACCCCTACCTTGGCATGGGTGGGGACCCCTGGGGACAAGGGGAGATGGGGGGGGAGATGGGGACCCTTGGGGACATGGGGGGGGGAACAAATGGGGCTCAGGGGACCCTTGGGGACATGGGGGACCGTGGGGAGATGGGGCCCAAGGGACCCTTGGGGACATGGGGGGGCCAATGGGGCTCAGGGGACCCTTGGGGACACCAGGGGGAGATGGGTCTGAGGGGACAATGGGGGACAGGGAGGACAAACGGTGCTCGGGGCCCCTGGGGTGTCCCAGCCCCTCACCTGGGAGTTGGGGCGGCTGTTGGGGACGTCCTCGGGGTGTCCCCACTCGGGGCACCAGGTCCCCGTTTTCTGGAACATCTCCTGGGCTCGTTGGGTGACCCAGGACTGAGGCTCCTTCAGGTCCCCCTCACGAGTGGCCCTGGAGGGGTCAGGGGGGACACGGGGACAGGGGGTGGCTCAGTCCCCTCCTCGCTGTCCCCAGAGGATGGGAACGGGGAGGATGAGGAGGGTGACACTTACAGCCCCCCGCCCGGCTCGTCCGGGGCCACCACGTCTGTCCCCACTGTCCCCTCCTGCGTGGGGGAGGGCGGCTCCATGCGCTGGAACATGAGTGGGGTCCGGTTCTGTGGGGACACCGTGGGGACACCGTGGGGACACGGCACGGGGAGCGTGGGGCTGGGATGTGGGGACAGAGCTGGGACAGTCGGGGATGGGGACACGGGGGGGGAGGACGTGGGGAAGGGGACAGAGGTGGGATGGGGACACTGGAGGGGTGCTTGGGGACATGGGGACACTGGAGGGATTCTTGGGGACATGGGGATACTGGGGGGATTCTTGGGGACATGGGGACATGGGCACAGGATATGGAGGGATGCTTGGGGACATCAGGACACCAGAGAGATTCTTGGGGACACGGGGACAGGCTGGGAACACTGGAGGATGCTTGGGGACATGGGGGTGTGGGGACACTGGAGGGATTCTTGGGGACATGGGGACATGGGGATAGGATGTGGAGGGATGCTTGGGGACATCGGGACACCAGAGAGATTCTTGGGGACACGGGGACATGGGGGTTGGGGTGGGGGTGTGGGGTGGGGGGTTTTGGGGTGGGGTGGGGTGGTGTGGGGTGTGGGGTGGGGTTTTGGGGGGGGGGGTGGGGACACTGGAGGGACTCATGGGGACATGGGGCTGTGGGGACACTGGGGGGATTCTTGGGGATGGGGTTACAAAGATGGGATGGAACTGGGACAATTGGGATGGGGACAACAGAGGTGGCAGAGGAGGGGACAGGGACAATGTAGGGACACTGGAGGTCGGGATGGGGACACTTTAGGGGGGGGGGGAACAACCCAGGAGGGGACAAGAGCCCAAAGGGAGGGGGGAGGTGGCAGGGGCTGCGCTGGGGTCTTGGAGGGGCACGGGGAGGGGACAGGGCAGGGGGGCAGGGAGGGGACAGGAGGTTGTTTTTTGGGGGGGGGTCCCCACCTGCTCCTCCCTCATGGCCTGCAGCTTCTTGGCCTTGCTCTGCCTGTAATACTCCATGATCATCATGGCGGCGTAGATCTTCCCCACCGTCAGGTCCGTGGCTGCGGGACAGGGGGTGAGAGGGGACAGGAGCAGGGGACAGGAGCAGGGGACAGGAGGAGGGGACAGGAGCAGGGGACAAGGAGGAGGGGACAGGAGCAGGGGACAAGGAGCAGGGGACAAGGAGCAGGGGACAAGGAGCAGGGGACAGGAGCAGGGGACAAGGCTTTTGGGGAGGGGGGGGACACCTTACATTTGTGGGGGGTGACGAGCAGGTCGAGGTTCTTGGGGGAGAGGTTGGGCCAGATGGCGATCATCTCCTTCCGCAGCTCCGCGTCCATCTGCTGCTTGTCGGCCCCCCCTGCACCCCCAAAGCTGAGCCCGGGGACATTGTCCCCCCCAGGGGACATCCCTGCCCCCCCTTCCCCTTAGGGACACTTCTGCCACAGGGACCCTGCTGTCCCCATCCCCCTTCTCCCCCTTTTTCTCCCCGTCCCTGTCCTTGTCACCCGTGGGACCCCCTGTCCCCTGTCCCCCCATTCCCTGGGGTCTCCATCCCCGTATCTCCAGGTGCCCACCCCCAGGAGGACCCCACTGCCACTCCTGACAGTGTCCCCCTGTCCCCCCGCTGCATCCTTGCCCTGCACCCCTCGTGTGTCCCCCTCGGTGTCCCTGTGTCTCCCCCATGTCCTGTCCATGTCCCTCCTGTGTCCCCCCATGTTCCCTGTGTCCCCACTGTGTTGCTGCTGTGTCCTTCCCACATCCCCCCATGTCCCCCCCTATCCCCCCGTGTTCCCCCCGTTTCCCCTGTGTCTCCCCCCATTTTCCCCCGTGTCCTGCCATGTCCCCCCGTGTCCCCCCTGTGTTGCTGCTGCATCCTCCCCGTTTCCACCCGTTTCCCTTCATGTCCTCCCCGTGTCCCCCCATGTCCCCCTCGGGTCCCCCCCGTTTCCCCCCATGTCTCCCCATGTCCCACTGTGCCCCACCGTGTCCCCTGGTGTCCTGCCATGTCCCCCTGTGTCCTCCCCACGTCCCCTCCGTGTCCCCACTGTGTTGCTGCTGCATCCTCCCCGTTTCCACCCGTTTCCCCCCGTTTCCCCCGTTTCCCCCGTTTCTCCCCGTGTCCCCGTGTCCTGCCCACGTCCCCGCGTGCCTTTGGCGATCTTGATGTCCAGCGCGGTTCTGATCAGGGCCATGAGCGTGGAGTTGAAGTGCACGGTGTTGTCATCGGCCACGGGCAGGTCCATGCGGAGCAGCCGCTGCGGGGCCGAGCAGAGCGGGGGAGGGGAGGGAGAGGGGGATGGGGGAGGGCGGGGGTCAGCTCCGACCCCCACAACCTCACCCCCCCCGCATCCCACCGGGAAGGCGGGGGCCGCCCCGCAGCCGCTGGGGAAACTGAGGCAGGACCCACCCCACCCCACCCCCACCCCCTCCCCTGCCTTCTCCCGAGGCTGCGCGACCCCCACTCTCCCCCCACCCACCCCCCCCTGCCCACCCCCCCACCTCAGACTCCCGCGAATACCCGGGGTGGGGTGGGGGGGGCACGGCGGGACCCCCGCCCCCCCCCCTCAGCCCGGGGGCGGCTCATGCAGCACATGCAGCGGGCAGGGGGCTCGGGGGGGTCCCGGCTCCGTTCCGGGGGTGAAGGGGGGCGGGGGGGGGGCAGCCGGGGGCTTCTCTGGGTGCAAAGTGGCATCCTCGGGGTGGGGGGGGGCACACACACAATGGGGAGGGGGGGTCTGGGCCGGGGGTGAGGGGACAAGCGATGAGTTTGTCAGACCTCAGCCCCACGGAGCTCCCCCCCCCCAGCCCCCAGTGCCAAGCAGATGGTGGAAGCCCCCCCCCCATAAAAAACAACGAGCAGGGAATCCCCCCCCCCCATGCAGCCTCGGGCTTGGGGGGGGGGCTTGGGGGGGTGCAGAGCAGCAGGGCAGGCAGCAAGCAATGCCGGTGGGGAAACTGAGGCACGGGGACGTCGGGTCCCCACGCCCCCCCCCCTCCCCCCCTCCCCTCCTCCCTCCCCGACCCCCAGCCCCGGTTTCCCTCCCCGTACCCCACGATGCAGCCCCCGTGGCTGGGGGGGGCCGTGCAGCAGCCGGGGGGGCACTGCCAGGAGAGGAGGTGGAGGTGGGATGGGGGGGGGGGAGCTGCGGGGGTGGGGGGGAAGGGGGAGAGAGGGACCCCCGGGGGGCGCCGAGCAGGGGCTGCTCCGGGGGGGGGAGGGGGGGTCCCTAAAAATAGGATCTATGCGAGGTGGCCTCAAAGGGACCCCCAATAAAAGGGGGGGGCAGAACATGGGGGACCCCAGATTGGGGCTTGGGAGGGGGCTGGGTGAGCCCCGTGGGGGGTCCCCAGTAAGGGCCCCCAATAAGGGGGGGGGCTTGATGAGCCCCCCAATAGGGATTGGGGGGTGACTGACCCCCGGAGGGGTCCCCAAAAGGGGCTCGGGGGGGTTCTGGCTGAGCCCGCAGGGAGCCCAAAGGGGAATCCCTGGGGGGGGGTCCTGCCCCCCGCCTCCAGCCCTTTGGGGGGGGCAGGGAGGTGGGGGGGGGGCACACGCTCCTCGGGCGCCGGATCTTACCCAGCCCGTCCTGGGGGGGGGGTGCGGAGGCTCAGCGGGGGCCGGCGGCCGCAGAGGAGAAAAACACCACAAAAAACCCAAAAAAAACCCGAAAAAGCAAAAAAAAAAAAAAAAAACCACAAAAAAAAAACAACGAAAAGCAAAAAAACCAAAAAAACAACGAAAAACGAAACAAACAAACAAAGAAAAAGAGGAAAACCCCCAAAAAGACCAAAAAAGCCCCAAACCACCACAACCAAAAAAACCACCACGAAAAAGCCAAAAAAAAGCCAAAAACCAAAACCCAAAAGCGGCCGCGCAGCAGCGGCCGGGCCGGGCGGGGCCGGGGGGGGGGAGCTCCGCCCGGGGGGGTTCGGTTTCTACCTTATAGGCCACTCGGGGTGGGCATTTCTTCCCTAACCCCAGGGGGGGGGACATTTCCCGCAGCATTTCAAACATGTCCGGGAGCGTCAGGCGGCCCCTGGGGGCGAGAGGAGAAGGAAAAGAACTTGGAGAGAGGACGGGAAGGGGGAAAAGAGAGAGAAGTGGGAGAGGGAAGAGGAAAGGAGAGAGGAAAAGAGAGGAGAGGAAGAGGAAGAGGAAGAGGAAGAGGAAGAGGAGAGGAGAGGAGAGGAGAGGAGAGGAGAGGAGAGGAGAGGAGAGGAGAGGAGAGAGGAGAGAGGAGAGAGGAGAGAGGAGAGAGGAGAGGAGAGAAGAGAGGAGAGAAGAGAGGAGAGAGAAGAGAAGAGAAGAGAAGAGAAGAGAAGAGAAGAGAAGAGAAGAGAGGAGAGGAGAGGAGAGGAGAGGAAAGGAGAGGAAAGGAAAGGAGAGAAGGAAAGGAGAGGAAAGGAAAGGGAGGAAAGGAAAGAGGAAAAGGAAAGAGGAAAGGAAAGGAAAAAGGAAAGGGAAAGGAAAGGAAAAGGAAAGGAAAGGAAAGGAAAGGAAAGGAAAGGAAAGGAAAGGAAAGGAAAGGAAAGGAAAGGAAAGGAAAGGAAAGGAAAGGAAAGGAAAGGAAAGGAAAGGAAAGGAAAGGAAAGGAAAGGAAAGGAAAGGAAAGGAAAGGAAAGGGAAAGGAAAGGAAAGGGGAAAGGAAAGGAAAGGGAAGGGAAGGGAAGGGAAGGGAAGGGAAGGGAAGGAAGGAAGGAAAAGGAAAGGAAAGAAAGAAAGAAAGAAAGAAAGAAAGAAAGAAAGAAAGAAAGAAAGAAAGAAAGAAAGAAAGAAAGAAAGAAAGAAAGAAAGAAAGAAAGAAAGAAAGAAAGAAAGAAAGAAAGAAAGGAAAGGAAAGGAAAGGAAAGGAAAGGAAAGGAAAGGAAAGGAAAGGAAAGGAAAGGAAAGGAAAGGAAAGGAAAGGAAAGGAAAGGAAAGGAAAGGAAAGGAAAGGAAAGGAAAGGAAAGGAAAGGAAAAGGGAAAAATGGAAAGGAAAGGAGAAAGGAAAAAGGAAAGAAGGAAGGAAAATGGAAAGGAAAAGAATAGGGCAAAGGGGAAGAAAATTAAAGGAAAAGAGAAAAAAGGGAAAAGGGAAATGAAAAGGAAACAAAATAAGAAAAGGGAAAGGAAAAAAGGAGAGAAAAAAGGAAGAGGAAAAGGAAAGAAAAGAAGGAAACAGAAAGGGGAAAAGGAAAATAAGAGGAAAAGGGAAGGGGGAAGGAAAAAGGAAAGGGAGAGGGAGAGGGAGAGGGAGAGGGAGAGGGAGAGGGAGAAAAGGAAGAGGAAAAGGAAACAGGAAGAGGAAAAGGAAGATGGAGTGGAAAAGAAAGAGGAGGAGGAAAAGGAAGAGGAAAAAGGAAGAGGAAGATGAAGAGGAAAAGGAAGAGGCAAAGGCAAGAGGAAGAGGGAGAGGGAGAGGAAAAGGAAGAGGGAGAGGGAGAGGAAGAGGAAGAAAAGAAAGAGGAAAAGGCAAGAGGAAGAGGAAAAGGAAGATGAAGTGGAAAAGAAAGAGGAGGAGGAGGAAGAGGAGGAAAAGGAAGAGGAAAAAGGAAGAGGAAGATGAAGAGGAAAAGGAAGATGAAGAGGCAAAGGCAAGAGGAAAAGGAAAAGGAAGAGGAAGGAAAAGGAAAGGAAGGGAAGAGGGGGGGGGGGAGGAAAGGAAAGGAAAGGAAGAGAAAGAGGAAGAGGAAGAGGCAGAGGAAGAGGCAGAGGCAAAGGCCGAGCAAACCAAACCCCAGAACTCAGCGGCTGAAGGCCCCGGGGCCGCAGAGGAGGAAGAGGAGGATGAGGGGGGTGAAGGCTCCGGCCGTGTCCATGCAGCATCCGGAGGGGGGAGGGGCGGGGGGGTCTCCATGCGTCGCCGGGAGGAGGGGGAGGGGCGAGTCCTGGGGGGGTTGTTTTGGGGGGGGGGGTTCGGGGGGGCGTGTGGTGTCCGTGGGGGGTGTGGATATATATACAGCGCTATGAGAGCTCATAGAATCGTGATATATATATCGCGACTCGGCAAGCGCCATTCCGGGCCGGGCGGGCGGGGGGAGGGGGATAGGGGGTGGGGGGAGGGGCCGTGGGGTGGGGTTTTTATGGGGGGGGGGGTTGGGTGGGGGGAGGGGGTGTCCAACCTTGCACGCGACCCTATGGGGGCATTTCTTGCCCAAGCCCAGGGGGGGCGAGATCACGCGCAATAAACTGTACATGTCCTTATAGTGAATGCGGCCGCTGCAAGAAGAACAACGGGGGCGTTAGTGGGGAAACTGAGGCACGGCGCCTGGCACCCGGGGAAACTGAGGCACGGGGCCTGGGACCGAGGGAAACTGAGGCACGGGGCCTGGGACCGAGGGAAACTGAGGCACGGGGCCTGGGAGTGAGGGAAACTGAGGCACGGGGCCTGGCACCTGGGGAAACTGAGGCACGGGGCCTGGCACCCGGGGAAACTGAGGCACGGGGCCTGGGAGTGAGGGAAACTGAGGCACGGGGCCTGGGAGTGAGGGAAACTGAGGCACGGGGCCTGGGAGTCAGGGAAACTGAGGCACGGGGCCTGGCACCCGGGGAAACTGAGGCACGGGGCCTGGGAGTGAGGGAAACTGAGGCACGGGGGCCTGGGAGGGGAAACTGAGGCACGGGGCCTGGGATGAACTGTAGAGGGGGAAACTGAGGCACGGGGCCTGGCACCCGGGGAAACTGAGGCACGGGGCCTGGGAGTGAGGGAAACTGAGGCACGGGGCCTGGCACCCGGGGAAACTGAGGCACGGGGCCTGGGAGTGAGGGAAACTGAGGCACAGGGCCTGGCACCCAGGGAAACTGAGGCACGGGGCCTGGGACTCGGGGAAACTGAGGCACGGGGCCTGGGAGTGAGGGAAACTGAGGCACGGGGCCTGGGACTCAGGGAAACTGAGGCACAGAGTCCCTGTTATGAAGTGAGGCACAGGGGGCCCAGAAGAGGGGGGAAACTGAGGCACGGGGCCTGGGACTCAGGGAAACTGAGGCACAGAGTCCATGTTATAAACTGTCATAGAGGGAAACTGAGGCACAGAGACCTGGAAGAGGGGGGGAAACTGAGGCACAGGGGCCTCCTGATATAAACTGTTATACAGGGGGGAAACTGAGGCACGGAGTCCCCTAATATGGCGGGGGGAAACTGAGGCACAGAGGCTTGGAAGAGGGGGGGGAAACTGAGGCACGGAGTCCCTGTCATAAACTGAGGCACCAGGTCCTGTTCTAGAGGGAAACTGAGGCACGGGGCCTCCTGATGTAAATTGAGGCACGGGGGGCCTGGAAGAGGGGGGAAACTGAGGCACGGAGTCCATGTCATGAACTGTTATAGAGGGGGAAACTGAGGCACGGGGTCCCCTAACATGGGGGGGGGGGAAACTGAGGCACAGAGTCCCTGTTATAGAGGGGAAACTGAGGCACAGGATCTTGTTATGGGGGGGGGAAACTGAGGCACAGAGCCCCCGAGCAGAGGGCAGGATGAGTAGAGGGGGGGTCAAGGAAATGGGGAACCCCCCCCCCTCTGTGCTGAGCTGCATTGGGGGGGGGGGAGAAGATGTAGAACTCCCCCCCCCCAAACTCCCCAGCTTCCTCCCCACTGATCCCAGTCCAGACCAGTCCAAACCAGTCCAAACCAGTGACACCACACAGACCCCCCCGGGAGACACATTGGGACCCCCCCACCCCCCCCTGGGGACCCCCCCCGAGCCCTTTGTGGGGGGGGGACACACTGGGGGGGTCCGACGGCCGAGCACCTATAACTGAGAGAGGACACAGCAATGGGGGGGGGCGCACCCCCGAGGCTGCTGGGGGGGGGACAACAATAGGGGGGGGGACAATTGGGGAGGGGGTGACAATACCGGAGGGGGGGTGACAATGGGGGGGGGGTGACAATCACCCTTTTTTTTTTTTTTGAGGGTCCACTCACCCACCCCCCCGGCGGGGTCACTGATCCCAGAGCACCTTGAGGGGGGGGGGGGGGTTATGGACCCCTCTGTGTCCCCCCGGTGACACCGGGGGGAGGGGAAAGGGGACAGAGGGGACCCGAGTGGGTGAGGTGCCCCTCCCCACGCCCCCCCCCCTCCCGACGCCCCCCCCCCATCCCGGGGGGGTCCTCACCAGGCTGCGGGGTCGTACTCGGCCCAGACCCGGACGTACTCGTCCAGGTGGTGGGGGCCCAAGATGGAGGAGTCCCGGGTCAGGTACTCGAAGTTGTCCATGATGACGGCGACGAAAAGGTTCAGCATCTGGGGGGGGACACAGCGACAGGGACGGGGGGGTCAGGGGATACTGGGAGGGGCTACTGGGAGCACTGGGAGGTGCCCGGAGGGAGATGGGTGGAGCTGGTGGCGCTGGGGACACGCGCTGGGGTGGGGCTGGGTGGTGCTGGTGGCACTGGGATGGGGACAAGGGACATGGGTGGGACTGGGTGGGACTGGGGACACGCACTGGTGTGGCACTGGGTGGTGCTGGTGGCACTGGGATGGAGCTGGGGACACACACTGGTGTGGCACTGGGTGGTACTGGTGAAACTGGGATGGGGACAAGGGACATCGATGGCACTGGGTGGTACTGGTGGCACTGGGATGGAGCTGGGGACACACACTGGTGTGGGACATGGGTGGCACTGGTGGCGCTGGTGGCACTGGGATGAGGATGAAGGACATGGGTGGCGCTGGGTGGTACTGGGATGAGGGCAAAGGACATGGGTGGCACTGGTGGCACTGGGATGGAGCTGGGGACACACACTGGTGCGGCACTGGTTGGTACTGGTGGCACTGGGGACACACACTGGTGCGGCACTGGGTGGTGCTGGTGGCACTGGGATGGAGCTGGGGACACACACTGGTGTGGCACTGGGTGGTACTGGTGGCACTGGGATGGGGACAAGGGACATGAATGGCACTGGGTGGTACTGGTGGCACTGGGAGCAACCCAGGGGACACACAGGCAGAGCACTGGGAGCACTGGTGACCATGGGACCCCCAGAACTGGTGTCACCCAACCCCCCCTTGTTCCCTCCTGGTCCCTGCAGCCCCCGTGTCCTCCCTGTCACCCCTGTCCCCTTCCCCACGTCCCCCCTGTCCCCCGTGTCCCCTGTCCCACGTGTCCCCTCTCACCAGGAAGGAGCAGAGGAAGATGAAGGACACGAAGTAGGTGATGTAGGGGGTCCCTCTCTGTCCCCCATGTCCCCCCTGGTCTGTCCCCTGTCCCCTCTTTCCCATGTCCCCTGTCCTGTCCCCTCTGTCCCCTGTGTCCCCTGTCCCCCGTGTCCCCTCTCACCAGGAAGGAGCAGAGGAAGATGAAGGACACGAAGTAGGTGAAGTAAGTGGTCCCTCTGTGTCCCCCACATCTCCCATGTCCCCCTGTCCCCTCTCCCCTCTTTCCCATGTCCCCTGTCCTGTCCCCTGTGTGTTGTGGTTTGGGGGGGGGTGGGGGGGGTGTCCCCTGTCTCTTTCCCATGTCCCCTGTCCTGTCCCCCCTGTCCCTGTGTGTTTCCTGTCCCCTGTCCCCATGTCCCCCGTGTCCCCCGCGTCCCCTCTCACCAGGAAGGAGCAGAGGAAGATGAAGGACACGAAGTAGAAGTAGGCGAACTCGTTCCCGCACTCGTCCTCCTTGATCCCCGAGTTGTGGTCGCAGGGTTTCCCGCTCAGACAGGACAACATGATCTCGTGCCAGGCCTCCCCCGTGGCACTCCTGGGGGGGACACCCGGTGACACCGGCTGGGAGGGGCTGGGGTGCCACTGGGGGCTGCTGGTGGCACTGGGACGGAGCTGGGGACACACACTGGTGTGGCACTGGGGGCTGCTGGTGGTGCTGGGATGGGGACAAGGGACATGGGTGGCACTGGGGGCTGCTGGTGGCACTGGGACGGAGCAGGGTGTGGCACTGGGTGGTACTGGTGGCACTGGGATGGAGCTGGGTGTGGCACTGGGTGCTGCTGGTAGCATTGGGATGGGGACAAGGGACATGGTGGCACTGGGTGGTACTGGTGGCACTGGGATGGGGCCCATGGGCAGGAGGCTGTGGGTGGCAGTGGGGACACCGTGCCGTGTCCCTGTGGGTGGCCGTGGGGACACTGTGCCGTGTCACTGTGGGTGGCAGTGGGGACACTGTGTCGTGTCCCCATGGGTGGCAGTGGGGACACTGTGCCATGTCCCCGTGGGTGGCAGTGGGGACACTGTGCCGTGTCACTGTGGGTGGCAGTGGGGACACTGTGCCGTGTCCCTGTGGGTGGCCGTGGGGACACGGGGGACCCCCGGGGGCCGTCACCCACCTGAACAGCAGCATCAGGGCCTGGAAGAAGGTTCTGAAGTTGTTGTGTTGGGTGATGGCCGACTCCTCGTCCTCCTCCTCGATCCCAATGTTCCCAAAGACCTGGAGGGGAGGGGACAGGGGACACGGGGGGTGGCAGGGGGATGTCAGGGGGGGTCAGGGGGGGTCTCAGGGGGTCTCGGGGGGGGTTGGGGTCTCACCTGCATCCCGATGATGGCGTAGATGAAGAAGAGCATCGCGATGAGGAGGCAGACGTAGGGCAGAGCCTGGGGACAACGTGGGGACAGTCAGAAGGGGGGGGATGGATGGAGGGGGGTGGGGGGCACCCCGAGGGACCCCCAGGGATGGGTTTTGGTGTTTTCTTGGGGTTTTTTTGGGGGTGACCTTGAAGGACTGGACGAAGGTCCAGAGCAGGATGCGGATGGTGTAGCCCTGGCGCAGGAGCTTGATGAGCCGAGCGGCGCGGAAAAGCCTCAGGAAGCTGAGGTTGATGAAGTTGTTCTGGGGGGGGGGACACACGGGGAGGGGTGAGGGGACACGACCACCCCAACCCATCCCCCAAATCCTCCAGGGCTCCGTGGAGGGTGCCACCTACCCCGAACTCTGTCACCAGGATGTCCGTGATGCTCCCCAGGACGGTGACGAAGTCGAAGACGTTCCAAGCATCCCGGAAATAATTCTGGAAGGGGAAAAAGGGTGGGGGGGAGGTGGGGGAAGGCAGGGGGACCCCCAGACCCCACACACACCCCCCCCCACCACCCACCCCTCTGGCACCCTGTGGTCCCCAGGTCCCCATCCCTGGGCGTGTGGCATCGGGGATGCACAGTCCCCGTGGTGCCCAGAATGGTGGCACCGGTCCCCAGAATGGTGTCACTGGTCCCCCGTGGTCCCCAGGTCCCCTCTTGTCCCCGTGTCCCCTGTCACCAGTGTGGTGGCACCTACCAGGACACCGAAGGCCATGATCTTGAGGAGACACTCGAGGGAGAAGAGGGAGGTGAAGACGTTGTTGAACATTTTCAGGACGTACTCGTAGGCGTCGGAGGCGTCGTAGAACTGGGGGGAGAGGGCAGGAGGTGACAGGGACAGGGATGGGGACACAGGGACAGGGACAAGGATGGGGACAGAGATGGGACAGGGATGGGGACAGGGAGAGGGATGGGGAGAGGGATGGGACAGGGACAGGGATGGGGACAGAGATGGGGAGAGGGATGGGGACAGGGAGAAGGATGGGGACAGGAATAGAGATGGGGACAGGGATGGGGACAGGGAGAGGGATAGGGAGAGGGATGGGGACAGGGACAGGGATGGGACAGGGATGGGGACAGGGACGGGGACAGAGATGGGACAGGGACAGGGATGGGACAGGGACATCTCCCAGGGCTGCATCCCAGGGGATGGGATGGATCAAGGAGCACCAGCTGGGTCCTGGAGGGAGAGGGAGGGATCCAAGGGGGACAGAGAAGGGGAGCAGGAAAACCGAGGGGGACACGAAGGTGCCACAGGGGGTGAGGGGTGGGGGTGTCCCCCCTGCCCACCTTCATCATGAGGACGATGGTGTTGAGGGCGATCATGGCCATGATGGTGTACTCGAAGGGGGGGGACACCACGAACTGCCACATGCGGTACTGGAAGCTCTGGCGGTTCTGGGGCATGTGGCGGGTGAGGGGTTTGGCACTGATGGCAAAGTCGATGCAGGCTCTCTGGGGACACACGGTGGGGGGGTCACCGACCCCTTGTCCCTGTCCCCAAACTCCCCCAAACCCCCCACCCAAACCCCATCCTGGCGGGCGTCGAGGTGCGGAGGGGTCACCTCGTTCTTCTCCAGGCTGTACTCCTCCATCATCTTGTCCCCCTGCTCCTGGAAGGTGATGATGATCAAGGCGACAAAGATGTTGACGAAGAAGAAGGGGAAGACGACGAAGTAGACGACGTAGAAGATGGACATCTCCATCCGGTACCCGGGGCTCGGCCCTTGGTTCTCGTAGGTGGCATCCACCGAGTGCTTCAGGACCCTGAGGTGGGAGGAGGAGGAGGAGGAGGAGGTTGGGTCGGGGGTCCCGGTATCCCCGTGCCCACCTCCCCCCAACCCCAACCAAGCCTCTCGGGGTCCTTACTGTGGCCACCCCTCCCCGGTGGAGACGGTGAAGAGGGTGAGGAGGGCCCAGAGGACGTTGTCGTAGTGGAAATCGTATTTTTTCCACTCCCTCTTCTGCGCCTTCACCTCGTTGTCCTTCTCGTAGACCAAATATTCCCCCCTGGCAGAGGGGAAAGAGGGATGGTGGGGAGAGGGGGGTTGGGAAGGGGCTGACAACCCCCTCCCCCCGACTAAAACCCCCCCAAACCTTCCAGGTTTTACCTGCAATCCTTCTCGAACTCCTTGGACTCGTCGGTGCAGTAGAAGAATTTCCCCTTGAAGAGTTGGACGGCGACCACGGCGAAGATGAACATGAAGAGCATGTAGACGATGAGGATGTTGAGGACGTTCTTCAGGGAGTTCACCACGCAGTCAAAGACGGCCTGGAGGGTGTGGGGGGGGGGAAAAAAACCTCTCAGCACCCACCCGAGCCCCCCCGAAAGTCCCAGCCCCCTCCCCAGCCACCCCCTCGCCCACCTTCAGCTTGGGCAACCTCTTGATGGTCTTCAAGGGCCGGAGGACGCGGAGGACGCGGAGGGATTTGATGGTGTTGATGTCCTTCCCCTTGCTGCTGCCACTGGGGGGGGGGCACACGCAGAGGTGGGACCCCCAACATCCCACGGGACCCCCCCCCAACCCTCGAGGTGGTCCCAGAGCCCCCCCCGGGAGGAGGCTCCGGGCTGAGCCCTCCCCTAACTCATCACGCGCCAGGGATGCTTCCCATGGCCCCTTCCCCCCCTCCTGGGGTTGGGGGAGTTTTGGGGGGGTTTTGGGGGTGCAAAGGGGTGAGGGGGGTGGGGGGGCAATGAGGAGCGACCATGAGCACGAGGAGAGGACGAGGACAGAGACGGGGGGGGGAGGAAGGTGAAGGATTTACCGTGAGCTGCTCCTGCGGCCGGAGGCGGAGGAAGGGGAGAGAAGGAGCAGTGAGAGCCCAGACCCCCCCCCAGCTCCCCCCGGGCCCCCCCATCCCACCACCTGCTCGGGGTTTACTCAGCCCTTACCACTCAGGTACTCAGGGGATGCTCAGGGGTTTTTTGGGGGTGTTCATTTACTTGGGGGTTGCTCAGAGTTTGCTCTAAGGATGCTCAGGGGCTCCAGGGATGCTCAGAGGCTCAAGGGATGCTCAGACTTTACTTGGGAGATGCTCAGACTTTACTCAGGGGATACTCAGTGTTTCCTCTAAGGATGCTCTGGCAGGGGGTGCTCACCCTTTACTCCTGGGGTTCTCACCCTTTACTCCTGGGGTTCTCACCCTTTACTCCTGGGGTGCTCACCCTTTACTCCTGGGGTTCTCACCCTTTACTCCTGGGGTGCTCACCCTTTACTTGGAGGTCACTGACTCACTCAGGAGTTGCTCCCCTCTCACTCTAAGGATGCTCCATCACTCAGGGGTTGCTCCCCTCTTACTCACCCTTTACTCAGGCCCCACTCACCCTTTGCTCTTAGGATGCTCACCCTTTACTCAGGGGTCACTTCCCAGGAGCTTCCTCCTCCCTCCCCAGGACTTTCCCCACCCCTTCCTCCTCCTCCTCCTTTTCCTCTTCCTCCTTTTCTTCCTCCTCCTCCTTTTCCTCTTCCTTTTCCTTTTCTTTTTCCTTTTCCTTTTCCTTTTCCTTTTCCTTTTCCTTTTCCTTTTCCTTTTCCTTTTCCTTTTCTTTTTCCTCCTCCTCCTCCTCCTCCTCCTCCTCCTCCTCCTCCTCCTCCTCCTCCTGTTCCTCCTCTTCCTTTTCCTCTTCCTCCTCCTCCTCTTCACCTTTACTACAGATTTCCTCCATCCCTACTCACTCCTCGGGACACACCCACACACACACCCACACCCACACCCCCCCCCCCCACACACACACACATCCACACCCACACACACCCACACACCCACACCCACACCCACACCCACACACACCCACACCCACCCACACACACACCCACACACACCCCACACACACACCCAGTGACACGGGGGAGGTGACAACACGGGACGGTGACAAACGGCCCAGGACGGACGTCAAGCGACAGAGCAGAGAGAAAAAAGGGGGGTGGGGGGTGGGAGAGGGGGGTCTGAGCCCCCCAAAACACACAGAGGGGGAGGTTTTGTGTCCCCAAACCCCCTCCCCAAGGACACCCCCCCCCCAAGGGACTGACGTGAAGGCGAAGGCCACCAGAGCTCCGCTGACCACGATGAAATCCAGAATGTTCCAGAGGTCTCGGAAATAGGCACCTTGGTGAAGCACCAGCCCCAGATCCACCATCTGGGGGGGGGCAAAAGGTGCAGGCGGGGGGGGTCAGGACACCAAGGACACCCCCTGCCCCCTCCTCGTGTCCTGGGGTCCCCCCCCCCCAACTCACTTTGATCACCATCTCGAAGGTGAAGACGCCGGTGAAGACGTAATCGAAGTAGCGCAAGACCTGGGGGGGATGGGGGGGACAGGGAAATAATGTCTGGGGAACCCCCCCTGAGACCCCTCCCCAATTTCGGCATGGCTATGGGACCCCCAAGACCCCCCCAGAACCCCCCCATTTTTCCATGGCTATGGGACCCCTCAAGACCCTCCCAGGACCCCCCCATTTTTCCATGGTTAGGGAACCCCCCAGGACCCCCGGGCACCCAGGACCCCCCCAGGACCCCCCCATTTTTTCATGGCTATGGGACCCCCCAGGACCCCCCATTTTTCCACAGTTATGGGACCCCCCCAGGATCCCTTGGCACCCAGGACCCCCCCAGGATCCCCCCCATTTCGCTATGGCTATGGGACCCCCCAAGACCCCCCATTTTTCCATGCTATGGGACCCCCCAGGAGCCCCCCCAGGACATCCCCATTTCTCCATGGCTCTGGGACCCCCCCCCAACTATTTCTCCACAGCTATGAGCCCCCCCCCAACCCTCCCCCCAGAACCCCCCTTCCTCAGTTTCCCCAGGGCTATCAGCTCCTCCCTCCTTATCCATCCCTATTTTTTTTTTTTGGGGGGGGTTGTTGGGTTTCGGGGGATCCTCATCGGGTCGGGGGGGGGTCAGGGGGGGTCTCACGTTGTTGCGGGGGGCGTTGGGCTGCACGGGGTCCTCGGCAGCCAGGGCGATGCTGCTCATGGCGATGACCAGGAGGATGCACATCTCAAAGTACCGCAGGTTGACGATGTAGTGACAGAGCCGACGGAACCTGGAGGGGGGGGCACGATGGGGAGGGGGCCTACGACCACCTACACCTCCCCCCCGGACCCCCCCGGACCCCCAAATCCCCCCCCAGCACTCCCGGGTTGGTGATGGAGAAGAGGATGATAAAGACACAGAACACCAGAACTCTTCTCAGACCCCTTGGACCCCCCCCCACCCTTCCCACACCCTCAGACCCCCCCCCAGAACCCATCAGGAGCCTCCTCAGAACCCTCAACCCCCCCCGGACCCGCAATCCCCCCCCCAGGACCCCCAGACACCCCCCCAGCACTCCCGGGTTGGTGATGGAGAGGATGAAGATGGAGCCGTAGGGCACCAGGGGCACCTCCAGACCCCCCCCAGACCCCTTTCCAGACCCCCAGACCCCCCCCCAGACCCCTTTCCAGACCCCTAGACCCCCCCAGACCCCTGCCCGGATCCCCCCAGTTCCCCCTAAACCCCCCAGACCCCCCCAGACCTCCCCAACACTCCCGGGTTGGTGATGGAGAGGATGAAGATGGAGCTGTAGGGTACCAGGGGCACATCCAGACCCCCCCCAGACCCCTTTCCGGACCCCCAGACCCCCCCAGGACCCCTGCCCGGACCCCCAGCCCCCCCCCCCAGCCCCCCCCTTGCTCACGGGTTGGTGGTGGAGAGGATGAACATGGAGCTGTAGGGCACCATGGGCTTGGGGCCGTTCTCCTCCTGCCCATCCCCTTCCTCCTTCTTCTCCTCCTCCTCCTCCTTGCGGGGGGGCGGCTCAGGGTTGGCGTTCCTGTTCACTGCGGGGGGGGCACGTCACGACCCTCCCCCAAAAACCCCCCCGGAACCCCCGGAACCCCCTCTTAAACCCCCCAGATACCCCCACAGCCACCAGGCCCCCCCATATCCCTTCACACCCCCCAGACCCCTCTGACCCCCCCCCCCTACACCCCCTCCCCCCCCCCTCCCTTTTCCCCCCCCCAATGTTGCTCTAGACCCCTCTGAACGCCCCCCCACTCTCCCACCCCCCCTGGACCCCCCCCCCCTCCCGACCCCCGGGGGGGTCCCTACCTTGGACCAAGGCGTTGTTGGGGGGCGGTGGGAGGGGGGGGGGGATGTCCACGGCCGTGTGCTCCGGTTTGCCCCCCCCTCCTTTAAGGGGGGGGTTGTTGGGGGGCGGGGGGTTGGTGACCACCAGGTTGTTTTCGGGGGGGGGGTTCGGGGTGGCGGGGGTCCGGCGTGGGGGGGCTGCGGTGTGGTTGCCCACGGGGGGGGCCGGGGGGGCCTCGGCCGTCACCAGTTTGTTGTTCTTCATGTTATCGATGTCCTCGGCCACGGGGGGGTCCCGGCGCCCCCCGTCCTGCTGGATGGGGCGGGTGGTGGAGAGCGTGGGGCCCGGGGCCCCCCCGGGGGGCTGCGTCTCCCTAAGGGGGGGGGGGGCAGGAGGAGAGCAGGGGACTCAGAGGGGACCCCCCCGAGCAACTCCGGGGGGGCTCCTCCCACCCGCCCCAAAGGGGGTCCCCAAAAACCCCAGGGGGGGCTCATCTGCCACGGGGGGGTCCCAGCTCCATCCAAGGGGGGGGGGGGCATCAATCTTCAGGGGATTCCACCCTACCCGGGGGGTCCCACGAACCCCGGGGGTCGCAGGTCCCCTAAGGGGGGGGTCCCACCAGTCCTGAGGTGCTCCCACCCTCCCCAGGGGGTCCCACATGCCCCGGGGGGGGTCGCAACTTCTCCAAGGGGGGGTCCCACGAGCCCCAAGGGTCCCAGCTCCCCCAAGGGGGGGGGGTCCCCACCAGTCCTGAGGGGGTCCCGCCCTCCCCGGGGGGTCCCACGAACCGCGAGGGTCCCAGCGACCTCAAGGGGGGGTCCCGACAACCCCGGGGGTCCCAGCTCCCCTAAGGGGGGTTCCCACCCTCCCCAGGGGGATCCCACATGCCCCACGGGGGGGTCCCAGCTTCTCCAAGGGGGGGTCCCACCAACCCCGGGGGTCCCAGCGCCTTCAAGGGGGGTTCCACCAGTCCCGAGGGTCCCAGGTCCCCCAAGGGGGTGGGGAGGGGGGGTCCCCCCAGTCCTGAGGGGCTCCCACCCACTCCACGGGGGGAGGTTCCCACCTTCCCCCCCCCTCACCTCCTCCTCCGGTGCCTCCTCTCCCTCTCGTCCCTCTCGCC
Source organism: Archilochus colubris (assembly GCA_023079485.1). Lineage (NCBI taxonomy): Eukaryota > Metazoa > Chordata > Aves > Apodiformes > Trochilidae > Archilochus > Archilochus colubris. Next base: position 40,634 of record JALBCY010000297.1, on the reverse strand, counting down.
GGTTCCGGTGCCGGTTCCGTGTCGGTGTCGCCGCCTCCTCTCGCCGTCCCCGTGCTCCCCCCCCTCGCCGTGCTCCCCCCGCGGCCCCCGCCCCCCCTCCCGGTGCCGCTGTCGCCTCTCGGTTCTGCCCCCCCCCCCCTCCTCGCCGCCCCCCTCCTCGCCGCCCCCCCCCCGCCGGTGTCCCCGGTGTCTCCGGTGCTCGTGTTGGGGGGACCCTGCGCGTCCCTCCCCCCGGGTCCCCCCCGCGCGGTGCCGCCTCTCGGGGGCTTTGGGCCTCTCGGGACCCTCCCCGTAGCCCCTCTCCTGGTTCGGTTCGCGCTCCGCTTCTCGGCCGTGGGTTCGGCGAGTTTCCCCGGGCTCCCCGGCCCGGATCTGGGGGTGTCCGGGGGTTCCTCCGGGGTCCGGGTACCGCGGCTGCCGGCGCAGCTCCTCGGGCCGGGGGGGGTGAACGAAGCGGGGGTCCGGGGGGGGCATTTGGGGGTCTCCGGGTCGGGTTTTGTTGGTGTTGTTGTTGCGGTTCTCCTGCGGGTCCACCACGAGCGGGCGGTCCAGGTGCGTGGTACCGTCGGGCCGCAGGTGCCGGGCGTACGGAACCTGCCAGCGCTCCCCGGGGTCCAGTTCGCTGTACAGAGCTTCCCGGCTCGCCAGGAGGTTCTGGCGCCGAAGTTCGCTGGTTCGCTGCTCCCAGACGGATTTGGAGGGCCGGTGGTTCCGCTGCTGCTCCTTCCTGGGGAGGGGACCGGGAGGAAAGGAGGGAGCCAAGGTGGAGCTGGGATGGAGCCGGGATGGAACTGGGGTGGAACTGGGGTGGAACTGGGGTGGATCCAAGGTTGGAACTGGGATTGAGCTGGGATGGAACTGGGGTGGATCCAAGGTTGGAACTGGGATTGAGCTGGGATGGAACTGGGGTGGATCCAATGATGGAACTGGGATAGACCCAGGATGGAACTGGGATGGAGCTGGGATGGATTCAGGATCCAAGGATAGAGCTGGGATGGATCCAGACAGGAACTGGGATGGAACTGGGATGGATCCGAGGACAGAGCTGGGATGGACTCGGCATGGAACTGGGATGGATTCAGGATGGATCTGGGGTGGATCCAGGATGGAACTGGGATGGAACTGGGATGGATTCAGGATGGATTCAGGATCCAATGATGGAGCTGGGATGGATCCAGACAGGAACTGGGATGGAACTGGAATGGATCCAAGGATGGAGCTGGGGTGGATCCAAGGATAGAGCTGCGATGTATTCGGGATGGAGCTGGGATGGATTCAGGATGGAACTGGGATGGATCCACGGATGGAACTGGGATTGATCCAGACAGGAACTGGAATGGATCCAAGGATGGAGCTGGGATGGATCTTGGATGGATCTGGGATGGAACTGGGATGGATCCAGGATGGAACCAGGATGGATCCAGGATGGATCTGGGATGGATCTGGGATGGCTCCGGGACGGATCCGGGATGGATCCGGGATGGATCTGGGATGGATCCAGGATGGCTCCGGGATGGCTCCGGCCTGGCTGGGGCGGGAGCTGCACTCACATGGCGGAGACGTTTGCTGCGGAGAGCGGGCTGACCTCAGCCACCTCCTTGGCTTTCTGCAGCGCCAGTTTCTGGTTGGCGGCTTCCTCCTCCTCCTGCTCGTCCTGCAGAGCCCCCGACGCGTGTCCAGCACCGCCCCGAGGCCACGGGGGACCCCCGGGACCCCCCCCAAAAAAGAAACCCACCAACCCCCCCCAAGCCCTGACCTTGGTGAGCTCCTGCGCGTTGGCCAAGTTGTCCACGGCGATGGCCAAGAAGACGTTGAGGAGGGTGTCTGGGGGTCCCGTCAAGGCCAAGAGGGTCCCAGGGGGGCCTCCCCGTTTTCCCAGGACCCCCCCATCCCGACCTCCCCCCCCCAGCCCGAGGATACAGTTGCCAAAGAGGGTGAGGACGATGAAGTAGACGGAGAAAACCATCCCCCCCTTGACGCCGCCCTGAGATTTGATCCCGTCGTACATCACCGCGTTCCAGTCTTCCCCCGTCAGGATCTGGGGAGGGGGCACCCCCCATTCCTTGGGATGTGGCCCCAAGACCCATAGTAGAGGGGGGAGGGGGGAAGCCTATGAAGGGGGGGGGTCTCTTACCTGGAACACCGTCATTATTGCTGCTGGGAAAGTGTCGAAGTTGGTGGGGGGGGTCCCGTCATCAAAATTGAACCTGGGGGAAATGGGGGGGTGGGCACGAAGGTGGGACCCCCAGCCACCTCCCCTCCTTCTGGGCAGGGTGGGGGGCACGGGGGACACCCCCCCTGGGAGGTCACTCACTGTCCCCCAAAGAGCTGCATCCCCAAAAGGGCGAAGACGACGATGAAGAGGAAGAGGAGGAAGAGGAGGCTGATGATGGATTTCATGGAGTTGAGGAGGGAAACCACCAAGTTCCGCAGGGAAGCCCAGTACCTGGGGACAGAACCCGGCTCTGGGGACACTGGGGACACCCTGGGGACACCCCGGGGAGGAGGGGACACCCGGGAGAGTGGGAGGGAAGGAGGGACATGGGGGGACACGGGGCTATGGGGGGACAGGGGGAGGGACAAGGGGACAGGGGGGACATGGGGGACACAGAGGGACAAAAGGGACAGGGGGGACACAGGGGACACAGAGGACAAAGGGACACAGAGTGACAAAAGGACACGGGGGACACAGGGAACATGGGGAGCATGGGGGACACGGGGGACGTAGGGGACACAGAGGGACAAAGGGGACACGGAGGACATGGAGGGACAAAGGGACATTGGGGACATGGGGGGACAAAGGGACACAGGGGACATGGAGACAATGACGGGACACAGAGGGTGAGGAGGGGACAGCAGGAGGGACAGAGGGACAGAGAGGGGCAGGGGACAGGGGACAGTGGGGACAGGGGACAGGGGACAGTGGGGACAGGGGACAGGGGACATGGGGGACAGGGGACAGTGGGGACACTCACTTGGTGACCTTGAAGATGCGCAGTAACCTGAGAGCTCGCAGGACGCTGATCCCAAAGGACGTTCCCGGCTTCACCACCGCCCAGATCACCTCGAAGATGCTCCCGATGATGACCTGGGGAGTGTCCCTGGCTGTCCCCAGACCTCTGTCCCCAGCCCTGGCCCTGTCTGTCCCCATCCCTGTCCCCATCCTCATGTCCCCATCCCCATGTCCCCATCCCTGTCCCCGTCTGTCCCCAGACCTCTGTCCCCAGCCCTGGCCCCATCACTGTCCTATCCCCATCTCTCTCCCAATCCCTGTCCCCATCCCTGTCCCCATCCCTGTCCCTGTGTCCTCATCCCTGTTCCCACCCCCATGTCCCTGTCCCCATGTCCCCATCCCTGTTCCTGTCCCCATCCCCATCCCTGTCCCCACCCCAGTGTCCCCATCCCTATCCCTGTCCCCATCCCCGTCCCCATGTCCCCATGTTCCCACCCCAGTGTCCCCATGTCCCCACCCCTGTCCCCATCCCTGTCCCCACGTCCCCATGTCCCCATCCCTGTCCACATGTCCCCACCCCTGTATCCCCATCCCTCTCCCCATCCCCATCCCTGTCCCCATGTCCCCATGTCCCCATGTCGCCACCCCCATGTCCCCATCCCCATCCCTGTCCCCATGTCCTCACCCTCGTGTCCCCATGTCCCCATCCCTCTCCCCATCCCTGTCCCCACCCCAATGTCTCCATCCCTGTCCCTGTCCCCATCCCTGTCTCGATGTCCCCATGTCTCCATCCCTGTCCCCATGTCCCCATGTCCCCATGTCCCCATGTCCCCGTCCCCGTGCGGGTGCTCACGGCGCAGTCGAAGCAGTTGAAGGAGGAGTGGAAGTAGGGCCGTGTCCCCAGCCCGTACATCTTTATAAACATCTCGGACATAAAGAGTCCCAAGAAAATGAATTCTGCATAGTCTGGGGAGAGAGAGAGAGAGGGGGGAGCTGGGGGGCTGCAGAGGGGCCTGGGGGGCAGGGGGGGACTCTGGGCTGGGGGGCCCAGAGAGGTCAGGGGGGGTCTGAGGAAACCCCAAGGTCTCAGGTGGCCCCAGAGGGGTCTCAAGTGGTCCCAGAGGGGTCTCAGGTGGTCCCAGAGGGGTCTCAGGTGGCCCCATGGGGTCTCAGGTAGCCCCAGGGGGTCTCAAGTGGTCCCAGAAGTATCTCAGGTGGCCCTAGAGGGGTCTCAAGTGGCCCCAAGAGGCTCTCAAGTTGTTCCCAGGGGGTCTCAGGTGGCCACAGGAGCATCTTAGGTGGTCCCAGGGGTGTCTCAGGTAGCCCTAGAGGGGTCTCAGTGGCCCCAGGGGGGTCTCAGGTAGCCCCAGGAGCATCTCAGACCCCAGAGGGCTCTCAGGTGGTCCCAGCAGGGTCTCAGGTAGCCCTAGAGGTGTCTCAGGTAGCCCTAGAGGGGTCCCAGGTAGCCCCAGGGGCTCTCAGGGGTTTCCTGGGAGCTCCAGGGAAATCTTTCAGGGATTCCGGGAGGTGTTGGGGTGGGGGTCCCGGGGTGGGGGTCCCAGGGTGGGGTTCCTGGGGTGGGGGTCCCAGGGTGGGGGTCCCGGGGTGGGGGTCCCGGGGTGGGGGTCCTGGGGTGGGGGTCCCAGGGTGGGGGTCCTGGGGTGGGGGTCCCGGGCTGGGGGTCCCAGGGTGGGGGTCCTGGGGTGGGGGTCCCGGGGTGGGGGTCCCGGGGTGGGGGTCCCGGGGTGGGGGTCCCAGGGTGGGGGTCCTGGGGTGGGGGTCCCGGGGTGGGGGTCCCGGGGTGGGGGTCCCTGGGGGCACTCACAGAGGAAATCAGAGAGCCAGTCTGGCTGGTCGTAGTGGACGATGGCCACGCAGAGGGTGTTGAGGGCTACCAGACCCAGCACGGTCCAGTAGAAGGCCTGAGTTTTGACCACGCGGCGGATGTGGAAGCGCATCCTCCGCTCCCGCCGCTGCAGGAAGGAGGAATTCTCCAGCTTGGCACTTTTGAGGCTGGCGCGGGCGAAGGGGGAGCCTGGGGAGGGAGAGAGGGATGGGGAGGGGGGAGGAAACCCCCCCTGGCCCACCCAGAACCTCAGCCAGAGCCCAGCACCCAGAGCCCAGCACCCATCATCATCATCATCATCGTCATTGTCACCCCCCACCCCATCCCCCTCACCCCCTGCCCATCACCACCCCCCAACCCAACACCCCCCAACCCATTCCCCTCACCCCCCAAGCCCCTGCCCGTCACCCCCCACCCATCATCATCATCATCATCATCGTCATCGTCATCATCATCATCGTCATCGTCACCCCCCTGACCCATCCCCCTCACCCCCAACCCAACACCCCCCAACCCATCCCCCTCACCCCCCAAGCCCCTGCCCGTCACCCCCCACCCATTATCATCATCATCACCCCCCTGACCCGTCCCCCTCAGCCCCCTGCCCAGCACCCAGCACCCATCATCATCATCATCATCATCATCATCATCATCATCATCATCATCATCACCCCCCCTGACCCATCCCCCTCAGCCCCCTGCCCAGCACCCAGCACCCATCATCATCATCATCCCCCCAACCCATCCCCCTCACCCCCTCCTCACCTCCCACCCCCCTGCCCGTCACCCCCCACCCATCATCATCATCATCATCATCACCCCCCTGCCCCGTCCCCCTCAGCCCCCTGCCCATCACCCATCATCATCATCATCCCCCCTGCCCGTCACTCTCACCCCCTCCTCACCTCCCACCCCCCTGCCCATCACCCAGCACCCATCATCATCATCATCACCCCCCCCACACCCATCCCCCTCACCCCAAGCCCCCTTCCCATCACCCCCAATCCACCACCCTGTGCCCCCCCCAACCCAGCACCCACCCCCCCAGACCACCACCCATCATTCCATCTCCCAGCACCCATCATCATCATCATCACCCCCCCCAACCCATCCCCCTCACCCCCAGCCCCCTGCCCATCACCCCCAGACCACCACCTTGTGACCCCCCCACCCATCACCCCATCACCCCCCACCCATCATCCCAACACCCCCCACCCCCCTGCCCAACACCCATCACCCCCAAACCACCACTTTGTGCCCCCCCAAACCCAGCACCCACTCCCCCCAGACCATCACCCATCACCCCCCCCCCACCCTCCACTCATCCCCCCTCAGCCCCCTGCCCACCACCCATCACCCCTGGACCACCACCTTGTGACCCCCCCCACCCATCTCCCATCATCATCACGCCCCCCACCCCATCTCCCCCACCCCCTCAGCCCCCTGCCCACCACCCACCACCCCCAGACCACCACCTTGTGACCCCCCCACCCCACCCAGCACCTCCCCCAGACCATCACCCCCCACCCATCATCCCAACACCCCGCACCCCCCTGCCCCCCACCCATCACCCCCAAACCACCACTTTGTGCCTCCCCAATCCAGCACCCACCCCCCCAACCATCTCCCCCACCCCTCCCCATCACCCCCCCCCACCCTCCCCTTGCCCCCCCCACCCCCCCACGCCCGGGGGGGTCCCGGTGCCCACCCACCCCCGGAGGCGATGTCCGCCAGCTGCTCCTCAGCATCCTCAGGGCTCAGCAGATCCGTTTTGCTCTTCTTGATGGTCGCCCTCCGGAGAGCTCCTGCGGGGACAGGGGAGGTCGGGGGGGTCCCCAAGGGTGCCCCCCACCCCCTAAGGGTGCCCCCCACCCTTTTTTACCCCGGGGGGGGGTGCCATTTACCATCGAATGGGTGTCGGGGCTCTCCCTCCGGCTCATCCTCCGCCAGGATCACTTCTTCTGAGAGCAAAGGGGGGAAAGGAGCTCAGGACAAAGTTGTGGGGGGGGGTGTTGGGTTTTTGGGGGGTGTTTTTTTTTTGGGGGGGGGGGATGGGGGGGTCTCTCTCTCACCCGCTTTGGAGATCCACTCCATGTACCCGTTGAGCTCCCTCTCGATCTGCTGCTGGCGCCGCAGCTTCAGGAACGCGCGGCGATTCTCCACCCGCTCCCGCTCTTTGGCAAATTCCCTGAGGGATTCCGAGGGCTCAGGGGGGGTCTCAGGAACATCCCCCCCCCCCCAAAAAAAAATAAAATAAACCCAGCAGACCCCTCCCCACCTCCTCGCTTACCCGGACAGCACCCCCAGCACGAGGTTCAGCATAAAAAAGGAGCCGATGATGATGAGGGGGATGAAGTAGAGCCAGTTCCAAGTGTTCCCTGAGGCGTCGTTGCTCTGGTTTTGGGGGGGGGGACACAAAGGGGGGGTTGGGGGGGGTCTTGTGAGCTGGGAGGGTCCCATCGGTTAAGGGGGTCCAGGAACAAGGGGGTCCCATGGGCTGGGGAGGGGTCCCAGGGGTTGAGGGGTCCCAGGAGTCCAGGGGGGGTCCCTGAACAGGGGGGTCTCATGGGCTGGGGGGGGTCCAAGAGTCTGGGGGGGGTGTCCCATGGTTTTGGGGGGAGGTCCCAGGAGATGGGGGGTCCCACAAGTCAGGGGGTCTATGGGATCTGGGGGGATCTGGGGGATTTGGGGGGGTCAGGGGGGGTCTGTGGGATTTGGGGGGATCTGTGAGGATTTGGAGGGATCTGGGGGGGATTTGAGGGGGATCTGGGGGATCTGGGGGGGTTGGGAGGATTCAAGGGGAATCTGGGAGATTTGGGGGGGTCTGGACGATTTGGGGGGGATTTGTGAGGATCTGGGGAGGATCTGGGGGATTTGGGGGGGTCTGGGGGATTTGGGGGGTGTCTGTGGGATTTGGGGGGGTCTGGCGGGGGTCTGGGGGATTTGGGGGGATCTGGGGGATCTGGGGGGGTCTGGAGGATGTGTGGGGTGTCTGTGGGATCCGGGGGGGCTCACATAGTAGAGGAGGTCTGTCCAGCCTTCCATGGTGATGCACTGGAAGACGGTGAGCACAGCGAAGAGGATGTTATCGAACTGGGTGATCCCGTAGTTGGGGCCTTCCCAATACTTCTTGCACTTGGTGCCGTTGGGGCAGATCCGGGCCGGCTCGTCCGTCCCGCAGGGAACTTCCACCTTGATCTCATCTGGGAACGGGGAGAGGGATGGGGGGTTGGGGGGTGGGCGAGGGGAGATGGGGAGGGGGATGGAGAGGTTGGGAAAAGGAGATGGAGACGTGGAGGTTGGGATGGAGGTGGGGAGAGGGATGGGAAGAGGGAGATGGGATGGGGATGGGATGGGGAGATTGGGATGGGGAGAGTGGGATGGGATGGGATGGGATGGGATGGGATGGGATGGGATGGGATGGGATGGGATGGGGGAAATGGGGACATGAGGATGGAGGTGGGAAGATTGGGATGGGAGGATGGAGATGGGATGAGGATGAGATGGGGATGGGGAGAGTGGGATGGAGGTGGGGAGAAGGATGGGGAAAGGGAGATGGGATGGGGGGAAATGGGGACATGGGGATGGAGATGGGATGGGGATGGGATGGGGAGATTGGGATGGAGAGATTGGGATGGGAGGATGGAGATGGGATGGGGATGTTGGGACACGGAGATTGGGATGGGGAAATGGGGACATGGGGATGAAGATTGGATGGGGATGTTGGGACATGGATGTTAGGACATGGAGATTGGGATGGGGATGTGGGGATGGGAATGGGATGGAGAGATGGAGTTGGGGAAACGGGGACAGGGGGATGGAATGGAGATTGGGATGGGGATGGGATGGGGATGGGGATGGGGAGATTGGGATTGGGATGGGGAGATGGAGATGGGGACACAAAAGATGGAGCCAGGAGCCAGAAAGGGGACAGGGACAAAGAGACAGCGACGGGGACAGGAAGGTGTTGCTGTGGGGGTTGTTTTGGGGGTTTTATTTGGGGGGGGGGCTGTGGTGATCCCCTACCCGTCACCAGGTCGAAGCAGGTGGTGTGGAATTTGCCCATGTAGAACTCCAGCCCGATGATGGCGAAGATGAGGATGGCGAAGAAGAGGAGGAGCCCGATCTGCAGCAGGGGGATCATCGCCTTCATGATGGACTTCAGCACCACCTGCAGACCTGTGGGCAGGGGCTCGGAACCTCACAGCCCCCAAAAGCACCCCCCCACCCCCAAAAAACACCCCAACACCCCCAAAAAACACCCCAACACCCCCCGGGACCCCTCCCCACCCCCTGGGACACTTCCCATCCCCCAGGACCCTTCCTCCCCCCAGGACCCTTCCTTCTCCCAACTCTTCCATACCCTGGGACCCTTCCCCACCCCCTAGGACCCCTCCCCACCCCCCAGGACCCTTCCTTCCCCCAGGACCCTTCTCCCCCCAACTCTTTCCCCCTCTGGGACCCTTCCCCACCCTCTGGAACCCATCCCAACCCCCTGGGACACTTCCAACCCCCCAGGACCCTTCCTCCCCCTCCCTCCCCCCCAGGACCCTTCCTCCCCCACCAACCTTTCCCCCTGGGACCCTTCCCCACCCCCAGGACCCTTCCCCCCCCCCTACAGGACCCTTCCCCACCCCCAGACCCTTCCCTTCCCCCAGGACCCTTCCCCTGGGACCCTTCCCCATCCCCTGGACCCTTCCCCACCCCCCAGGACCCTTCTCCACCCCCCGGGACCCATCCCAAACCCCAGGACCCTTCTCCCCCCATCTCTCTCCCCATCCCCCAGACCCTTCCCCACCCCCAGACCCTTCCCCTCCCCCAGACCCTTCCCCACCCCCAGACCCTTCCCCTCCCCCAGACCCTTCCCCACCCCCAGACCCTTCCCCACCCCCAGACCCTTCCCCTCCCCCCTGGGACCCTTCCCCTCCCCCAGACCCTTCCCCCCCGTCCCCCCCACTCACTCGGGATCCCCGACACCAACTTCAGGGGCCGCAGCACCCGCACCGCCCGCAGGGTCCGGAGGTCGAACTGGGAGCCCACGGTGGCCAAAATGCTGGGGAGGGGTCACGGGGGGGTCAGGGAGGGGACGGGGGATGGGGACCCCCCCATGGACACCCCCACACCAGCCCAGACCGGACGGGGACCCCCTGCCCCCCCCCAGTCCCCAGCAGAGCCCCCCAATCCTCCCGGGGTCACCAGGAGCCCCCGTGGTGTGTTCCTGGCGTGTCCTTGGCATGTCCCAAGCGTGTCCTTAGTGTGTCCCTAGTGTGTCCTTGGCGTGTCCCTAGTGTGTCCCTTCATGTGTCCCTGGCATGTCCTTGGTGTGTGCCTGGCATGTCCTTGGCATGTCCCTAGTGTGTCCTTAGTGTGTCCCTGGTGTGTCCTTGTCATCTCCCTTAGTATGTCCTTGATGTGTTCATGACGTGTCCTTGGCATGTCCATGGTGTGTCCCACGGCGTGTCCCTGCCATGTCCTTTGGCATGTCCTTAGCGTGTCCCTGGTGTGTCCCTGGCATGTCCCTGGCCTGTCCTTGCCTTAACCCTGCCATGTCCGTGTCCGTGGCGTGTCCATGTCCCTGCCGTGTCCCTGTCCTGTCCCTGCCATGTCTGTGACATGTCCCTGTGTGTCTGTGTCCGTGTCCCTGTGTGTCCATGTCTGCGTTGGTGTCGGTGTCCATGTCCCTGCGTGTCTGTGTCCCTGTGTGTCCATGGCGTGCCCGTGTCCATGGCATGTCCATGTCCCTGCGTGTTGGTGTCCATGTCCATGTCCCTGCCATGTCCCTGCCCTGTCCCTGCCATGTCCCTGCATGTCCCTGTGTGTCTGTGTCTGTGGCGTGTCTGTGTCCATGTTGGTGTCTGTGTCCGTGCTGTGTCCGTGTCCTTGTCCTGTCCCTGCTGTGTCCATGTCCGTGGTGTGTCAGTGTCTGTGCCATGTCCGTGTCCCTGTGTGTCCGTGGCGTGTCCATGTCCCTGCGTGTCAGTGCCCATGTCTGTGTCCCTGACGTGTCCCTGTCCTGTCCCTGCCACATCCCTGCATGTCTGTGGTGTGTCCGTGTCCATGTTGGTGTCCGTGTCCTTGTCCTGTCCCTGCCGTGTCCCTGCCATGTCCATGTCCGTGTCCGTGTCCGTGTCTGTGTCCGTGTCCGTGTCCATGGCGTGTTGGTGTCGTGTTGGTGCCCGCACCCCGTGAGGACGACGACAAAGTCCATGACGTTCCAGCCGTTCCTCAGGTAGGAGCCTTTGTGGAAGGCGAAGCCGAGGGCGAGGATTTTGATCCCGGCCTCGAAGCAGAAGATCCCGATGAAGTACGGCTCCGTGTCGTCCTGCGTGACACGCGGGGTCATGCCAGCACACGCGTGGCACACACACACACGTGGGTCACTCACACACACACAGGTCACTCACACACACACGTGGGTCACACAGCAACACATGTGTCACACACACACACACGTGTCACACACCCACATACGTGGGTCACACACCCACACACGTGTCACACACCCACACACAGGTCACACAGCAACACATGTGTCACACACCCACACACGTGTGTCACACACTGGAGCATGCGTGTCACACACTGCCACACGCAGGTCACACCCCAGAACGCGTGTCACACAGCAACACACACGCGTGTCACACACCAACACATGCGGGTCACACACTGAAACACGTGTGTCACACGCCAACATGCATGTCACACACCAACACACACGTGTCACACAGCGCCACACACATCACACACCCAAGCACACGTGTCACACAAGAACACTCGTGTGTCACACACCAACACACACGTCACACCCAGAACACACGTGTCACACACCAACACATGCGTGCCACGCACCAGAACACGTGTGTCACACACCAGCACATGCATGTTACAGACCACACAAAGCCCACGGACACGCGTGTCAGAACCCACTCACACACATGTCAGACCCCATTCACACGTGTGGCAGGACCCACGGACACGCGTGTCAGACCCCACACATGTGTCAGACCCCACACACACGTGTCAGACCCCACACACGTGTCAGACCCCACTCCCACGCGTGTCAGGTCCCGGTCCCAGCGTGTCCCAGATTCCGGGCTGGGAGGAAACTGGGCCAGGCCGGGGGGCACTGGTGGGGCTGGGGGGGGGAGGAGGGGGGGACCCCTGGGAGCACCCAAAGGGCCCAGGGGGGGGGAGGGACCCAAGGGGGGGGTGCTGAGAGGGGACCCCGAGGGGATTGGGGGGGCTGGGGGGGACTGGGGGAGTTTGGGGGGGTCTGGGGGCTTGGGGGGGACTGGGGGGTTTGAAGAGATTTGGGGGGGGGCTGGGGGGGTTGGGGGGACTTGGGGGGGCCTGGGGGAATTGGGGGGATTTGGGGGGGCTGGGTGGATTGGGGGGTTTGGGGGGGGACTGGGGGGGCTGGGGGGGGATCTGTGGGGTTGGGGGTGTGGGTGGGGCCCCCCCCTCACCAGGCGCTCGGACATGGGGGTCTTGTCCTCATCCGGGAGATGCTGCTCCAGCGCCAGCACGATGCAGTTGGCGATGATGGTGGCGAGGATCATGTACTCAAAGGGAGTGGGGGGGTCAAGGAGAACAGCGGGGGAAACTGAGGCACGGGGGGGAAACTGAGGCACGGGGGGGAAGTGAGGGACGGGGGGGAAGTGAGGCACGGGGGGAAGTGAAGGACGGGGGGAACTGAGGCCCGGGGGGAAACTGAGGCACGGGGGGAAGTGAAGAAGAAAAGGGGAAACTGAGGCACGCGGGGGGAAGTGAGGGATGGGGGAAACTGAGGCACGGGGGGGGAGACTGAGGGACAAGGAGGAGAAACAGAGGCAGAAAAGGGGAAACTGAGGCACGGGAGGGAAAAGTGAGGAAGAAAAGGGGAAATCGAGGCAGAAAAGGGGGAATGGAGGCACGGGAGGGGGAAACTGAGGCACGGGGTAGGAAACAGAGGAAGAAAACGGGAAACTGAGGCACAGGGAGGGGAAACTGAGGCACGGAGAGGGGAAACTGAGGCACGGGGAGGGGCACTGGAGGCACAGAAGGGGCTGGGGAGGAGAAGGAGGAGGAAGGGAGGGAAGGGGGGGGGGAAGGCGCTGCTGCCCGCGCTGAGCCCCGGCGTTAATTAATTCATTAATTCCCTTTAATTGCCTTTTCCTCATCAAAGCAGCGACCGCGCTGCCCGCGGAGATCAGAGCGGGGGCGGCAGCGGCACCGGGGGGGGCAACGACCCCGGCCCCAACCCCAACCCCAACCCCAAGCCCAAGCCCTGACCCAACCACCGGGTCCGGAGCACCGCGACCCGGCACGGCCTGGCTACCAGCCGGAGCTCTGTGGCTACCGTCCAGCACAATATGGCTACCAGCCGGCACAGCCTGGCTACCCTGGCACAGCCTGGCTACCGGCCGGCGCGATGTGGCTACCGTCCAGCACAATGTGGCTAGCATCCGGCACAACCTGGCTACCATCCGGCACAACCTGGCTACCAGCCGGCGCGATGTGGCTACCAGCTGCCCCCGTGCAGCTACCATCCGACACAGCCTGGCTACCAGCTGGCACAATGTGGCTACCCTGGCACAGCCTGGCTACCAGCCGGCGCGATGTGGCTAGCATCCGGCACAGCCGGGCCACCCCGGCACAACCTGGCTACCCCGGCACAGCCTGGCTACCAGCCGGCGGGATGTGGCTACCAGCTGGCCCCGTGCAGCTACCATCCGACACAACCTGGCTACCAACCGGCACAACCTGGCTACCAACCGGCACAACCTGGCTACCACTTGACACAGTGTGGCTACCACCCAGCCCGATGTGGCTACCACCCAGCTCAGCTCTCCAGCCCCCCCCAAGTGACCCGGGGACATCGGTGCCAGCGGCGGGGCCTGGCGGGGGGGGGTGGGGTTGGTCCTGGGGACACTGCGGCACGACACGACACGGCACGACACGGCACGACATATCACGACACGGCACGATATGCCGCCGGGTTCGCCTGCCCCACGGCACAAATAACACCCCCCCCACCCCCCCATCCCCCCCCCGCGGTGTCACCCGTGTCCCCACGCCAGGACCCACATTTGGGCTGCCCCCCCCCAACCCCCCACCCGTGTCCCCATCGCCCCCCGCAGCTGCGGCACGCGTGGCCGGGGGGGGGACACACCGACAGCTCCCGACACATCCCCCCCCCCCCCCTAAGATGCCAGGGGGGGTCCCCAAAAGCCTCAGGGGTCCCCCAAAAACGCGCAGCCCCCCCCCCTCCCCCGGCTGCAGTGGCAGTGTGTGTGTCCCCGGGTGACAGTGCCACCCCCCACCCCCCCACGGGTGACAGTGGACATTTGGGGCCAGATGAGGGGTTTGGGGTGCGAGGGGGGGGACCTCAGGGCAGTGGGTTGGGAGCTGCAGCCCCCAAAGCAGCGCTGCACCCCCAAAAGGGGGGCACCTGGGGGGGGGGACGAGGGGGTGGTGCAGGACATGGGGACAGGGACCCCCGATGTGGGTCAGAGGGATGGGGACGTGGGGAGGGGGACAGGGACCCCGATGTGGGTCAGGGGGATGGGGACACGGGGAGGGGGACCCCAAAACGGGTCAGGGGGGGTGGGGACGCGGCAGCGTGGCAGGGACCTGGTGCGGGACACGGGGACCCCAAAGTGGGTCAGGGGGACAGGGGCCCCGTTCTGGGGACAGGGACCCCAAAATGGGACCAGGGGTTGATGCAGGAGAGGGGAGAGGGACCCCATGTAGGTCACGGGGTTGGGGACCCCCAGATGGGGACAGGGACCCCGATATGGGGACAGGGACCCCAATACGGGGCCAGGAGCTGCTGCAGGATGTGGGGACCCCAAAATGGGTCGGGGGGGACCTGGTGCAGGACAAGGGGAGAGGGACCCCAAGTAGGTCAGGGGGTTGGGGACCCTGAGATGGGGGGGGGGACCCCAAAGCAGAGCAGGGGACATTGGGGGGGGGAGGGGGGAGGGTGTCCCAAAAATGGGGACAGGAGGTGGTGCAGGACAGAGGGGTGGGGAGGGGGCTGGGGGGGGGTCCTGGGGCCAAAGGGGGGGGCTGGGGTGAAAAGGGGGGGTCTGGGGTCTAAAGGGGGAGTCCGGGGTCTAAAGGGGGGGGCCGGGGCCCAAAGAGGGGGTCTGGGGTCCAAAGGGGGTTTTTGGGGTCTAAAGGGGGGGTCCAGGGTCTAAAGGGGGGGTCCGGGGCCTAAAGGGGGAGTCAGGGGCCCAAAGAGGGGGTCCAGGGTCTAAAGGGAGGGTCTGAGGTCCAAAGGGGGGGTCCAAAGGGGGGGGCTGGGGTCTAAAGGGGGGAGTCTGAGGCCCAAAGAGGGGGTCTGGGATCTAAAGGGGGGGTCTGAGGTCCAAAGGGGGGGTCTAGGGTCTAAAGGGGGGGTCTGGGGTCCAAAGGAGGGGTCTGAGGTCCAAAGGGGGGGTCTGGGATCTAAAGAGGGGGTCTGGGGTCCAAAGGGGGGGTCTGAGATCCAAAGGGGGGGTCTGGGGTCCAAAGGGGGGGTCTGGGGTCCAAAGGGGGGGTCTGAGGTCCAAAGGGGGGATCCGGAGTCTAAAGGGGGGGTCTGGGATCTAAAGGGGGGGGCCGGAGGTCCAAAGGGGGGGTCTGGGGTCTAAAGGGGGGGTCTGGGGTCCAAAGGGGGGGTCTGGGGTCCAAAGGGGGGGTTCCCGGTGCGGTGCAGGACAGGGGTTTGAGGGCTGCGGAGCTGGAGGTTGGGATGCGGGGTTTCGGGGGGGGGTTTTTTGGGGTGGGGGTTGTTTTGGGGGGTCGGGTCGGGTCGGGGGGGGGTGTCCGTGTCCCCCCCTAAAGGATATGGCCATTCGGTGATCTTTTTGGCGTATTTCCTCACCACGTTGTCCTCGCTGAAGAGGAAGAGGCTGCGGTTGACGGTCAGGCAGTTCTGCCGCACGGGGATGGGGTTGTACAGAGCCATGGTCCGGGCGCGTTGGGCCATCGACTGCTTGTACATCCTCTGAGCCCCGGGGGGGCCTTGCCGGGACCCCCCCGGACCCCTCATTCCCGTCGTAGTCCCGGGGCCGCCGCTCCCACCTCCCCCAGCCCCGTAGCGGGCCGGCAGCTCGTCCCCGAACCGAGCCATGGCCCTGCGGAACGCGGCGGGTTAGGCTGCTGAGACCCCCCCCCAGCTCATCACAGCCCATGGAGCGGGGCGGGGGGGTCGGGCCGGGGGGCGCCGGGGGGGGCCCGGTTGGGGCTGGGGTCGTTTAGGGGGTGGGGAGCGCTCGGAGCATCCTCCGGCTGCCGCTGCCGCCCTCCCCCCCCCTCCCTCCCTCCTCCCCGGAAAATGAGGGGGGGGTGTCCGGTACCCCCGAAAAGGTGAGGAGGGGGGGGGGAGGATGAGGGAGGGGGGGGTGCGGTGCCCCGATGCGGTTGGGAGGGGGGGGATGTGAGGGGTTTGGGGGGGGAGCTCCCCCAGCGCGGCGGCTCCGGCTGCGCCAATTCCCGAGGAGCGGCCGCGGGGATGGGGATGAAGGGGGGGGGCAGGGGGCAAAAACCCAAAAAGCCCAAAAAAGGCGCCCGGTCAGCGCTTCCCACCGCCCCCGGGGCAGCCCGGATCATCAGCGGGGCGGGGGAGAAAGGCAAAAAAAAATCCCCAACCCCGGAATTATTAAAAAATAAAAATCAGCCCCAAAAAAAAAAAATTCCGCCCCCTCCCTCCCTCCCCAAGAAATCGCCTGAAATAAAAAGGATAAAAATAAGAATTAAAAAATTAAAAAATAAAAAGGGGAGGGCGCGGTCCCCCCCCCCTCGGGCACGGTGGGGCCGGGCGGGGGTCGCCGTCAGCCCCCCCCCCAGCTGCGGGGCAGAGGGACCCGTGGGCCCGGGGCTGCGGCAGAGTCCGCGCTGCTCCTCCCCCTCCCCCCCTCCCCCCCCTCCTCCTCCTCCTCCTCCTCCTCCCCCCCCCCGGGCCTCGGCCCCCCCCCGCCCCCTCTTCCTCCTCCTCCTCCTCCTCCTCCTCCTCCAGCCGGGTCCGGGCTAAAAGGAGCGATGCTGGGGGGTGGGGAGGGGGCAGCACCCACGGGGACCCCCCCCACACCCCCCCCACACCCCCACCCGGCAGCGCTCGGGGGGGGGGAGGAAGGGAAAGGGGGGGGGAAGGGTGAGGGAGGGGGGGCAAAGGTGCAGGAGGGGGGGGAGTGTGCAAGGCCACGGGGCAGCGTGTCAGGGCGTGCACACGCGTGTCAAGGCGTGCACACGTGTGTTAAGGTGTGCACACGCGTGTCAAGGTGTCCACACGCGCGTCAAGGTGTTCACACGCGTGTCAAGGTGTCCACACGCGTGTCAAGGTGTGCACACGCGTGTCAAGATGTCCACACGCGTGTTAAGGCATGCACACGCGTGTAAAGATGTGCACACGCGTGTCAAGGTGCTCACACGCGTGTCAAGGCGTTCACACGCGTGTCAAGGTGTGCACACGCATGTCAAGGTGTTCACACGTGTGTCAAGGTGTCCACACGCGTGTCAGGCTGTGCACACGCGTGTCAGGACACACACACACACAGGCGTGTCAGACTTTGCACACACGCGTGTCAGGGTGTGACACGGGTGACAACCAGGACAGGCCAGGGGGGGCTCACCCTGCCCATGCCCCCCCCCCCCCCCTCCCCCCCATCATTAATTAACTCATTAACTCATTAATTCATTAACTCATTAACTCATTAACTCATTAACTCATTAACGGGGCTCCCAGCGCAGCCCCCCCACCTCCTGCCTCAGTTTCCCCACGGGGTCACTCGGGGGTCCCCCCCCTCCCTCCGGGGCCCCGCGGGGGTTGGGGGTCTCGGGGGTGTCGGGGAAGCCCTCGGGGGGTGTGGGGGGGGTGCGTGGGGGGGGGACACTCTCTCGTTCCCCCCCCGCCCCCCACTCGCGGGGAATTGGGTCACCCGGTGCCCCCAGCCCCGCGCTGACGTCACAGCCCATTGTCCCCATCCCGCCTTTTGTGTCCCGGCCACGCGCCCGGCCACGAGTGGGAGGGGGGGGAACGTGGGGACGTGTGTGGGGGGGTCACACACCCGGACACCCCCCCCAAAGCCGCCCCTCAGCACCCCAAACCCGGGGGGCTCCTCTCCATCCCCCCCCCCGGGACCCCCAGACACTCCAGCCCCGGGGGTGCCGTGGGAGAGGTTTGGGGGGGGCACAGCACGGGACCCCCCCTGGCACCCCCCAGGGGTTGGGACAGCCCCCCCCAGACCTCCCAGGACCCCCAGACCCCCTCCAAGGCACCATCCCCCCCTCCCCAGACCCCTCAGCCCCCCCCGGGACCCCCCAAACCCCCCAGCCCCCCCTCCAACCCCTCAAACCCCCCGGGATCCCCCAGGACCCCCAAATTCCCCTCTCCCAGCCCCCCCCCCAAACCCCCGCAGACCCCCCCAGGACCCCCTCCAAGGCACCATCCCCCCCTCCCCAGACCCCTCAGCCCCCCCCGATCCTCCAGGACCCCCCCAGACCCCTCATTCCCCCCCCTCCAGACCCCACAGCATTCCCCAGGACCCCCCAAACCCCCCAGTCCCCCCCCAGCCCCTCCTCCAACCCCCCCCGATCCTCCAGGACCCCCAAGACCCCCGAATTCCCCTCCCCCAGCCCCCTCCAGCCCCCCCCAAACCCCCGCAGACCCCTCCAGGACCCCCAGACCCCCTCCAAGGCACCATCCCCCCCCCCCAGACCCCTCAGCCCCCCCGATCCCCCAGGACCCCCCCAGACCCCTCATTCCCCCCCTCCCAGACCCCTCAGCCCCCCCCAGGACCCCTCCAACCCCCCCAGATCCCCCAGAACCCCCAAATCCCCCTCTCCCAGCCCCCCCCCCAAGCCCCCTCAGCCCCCCCCAGCCCCCCGTTCCCCCCCCCCACGCGCGTTCCCACGCGTGCCCACGCTGGGGGTCCCCGGGTGGCTCTGTCCCCATTGTCCCCATCACCCCCAGCCCCTCCTGTCCCTGTGTCCCCCCCCCCGTCCTGGCGGGGTCCCCGGCACAGATGGGGCCCCCCCGCGGTGTCGGCAGCCGCAGCGCTGGCACCGGCCCTGGGGACACGGGGACTGCGGCCACCCCCCCCCGGGACTGTCCCCAAGGCAGGGGGGGGACAGGGGAGGGACAGACCCCGAGAGGGACCCCGGGGGGGGTCACAGGAGCAGCCCCCACCCCACAGGTCATGAAGTCTGGGGTGGGATGGGGTGGGATGGGGGGGGTGTGGGGGGGACAGGGGGACACTTGGGGACAGGGGGGGACAGGGGGACAGGGGGGGACAGGGGGACAGGGGACACAGACCCCGAGAGGGACCCGGGGTCACAAGAGCAGCCCCCACCCCACAGGTCATGAAGTCTGGGGTGGGATGGGGGGGGGTGGGGGGGACAGGGGGACATGGGGACACTTGGGGACAGGGGGACAGGGGGGGACAGGGGGGGACATGGGGACACGCAGGGACAGGGGGGGACAGACCCCAAGAGGGACCCCGGGGGGGTCACAGGAGCAGCCCCCACCCCACAGGTCATGATGTCTGGGGTGTCTGGGGTGGGATGGGGGGGACAGGGGGACAGGGGGAGAGGGGGGACATGGGGGACATGGGGGACAGTCGTGGGGACAGGGAGACACCTGGGGACACAGGGGGACATGTGGGGATGGGGGGGGGACACGGGGACATGGGGACAGGGAGGGACAGGGGGGGATGTGGGGGGAATGGGGACAGACAGAGGGACAGGGGGACACAGGGGGACATTGGGGACAGCCATGGGGACACTGGGGACGTGGGGACAGATATGGGGACAGGGGGACAATGGGGACATGGGGGACAGGGAGGGACGTGGGGACAGCCGTGGGGACATGGGGGTTGTGGGACACGTGGGGACAGCCGTGGGGACAGGGAGGGACATGGGGGACACTGGGGACAGCACTGGGGACACTGGGGACATTGGGAGGGACAGGGTGGGAGGTGCTGGGACAGCAGGAGCCGGTGTCACACAGAGGTGACACACAGGGACACACGGGGACACACAGCAGGACACGGTGTCACTCGGTGTCACTCAGTGTCACTCGGTGTCACACGGTGTCCCACAGTGTCACTCGATGTCACACGGTGTCACTCAATGTCACACGGTGTCACACAGTGTCACACAGCGGTGTCACACAGCAGGACACAGTGTCACATAGAGTCACACAGTGCCATGCGGTGTCACACAGCGGTGTCACACGGTGTCACACAGCAGGACACAGTGTCACACGGTGTCACACAGTGCCACGCGGTGCCACATGGTGTCACACAGTGGTGTCACACGGTGCCAGGGGATGCCAGGCGGTGTCACACGGTGTCACTCGGTGTCACTCGGTGCCATGCGGTGTCACACAGCAGTGTCACACGGTGTCACACAGCAGAACATGGTGTCACACAGTGTCCCATGGTGCCAGGCGGTGTCCCATGGTGTCCCATGGTGTCACACGGTGTCACACGGTGTCCCACGGTGTCACACAGTGTCACACAGCAGGACACGGTGTCACACAGTGTCCCACGGTGTCCCACAGTGTCACACGGTGTCACACGGTGTCCCACAGTGTCACACAGTGTTGTCACACAGCAGGACACGGTGTCCCACGGTGTCCCACGGTGTCCCACGGTGTCCCATGGTGTCACACAGCGGTGTCACTTGGTGCCACCTCTGTCACAGCAGCTCCCAGCGTGTCCCCTGTGATCTGCCCGGTGCCACCCACGGGGCAGCACGAGGCCACTGGGGCCACCGCGTCACCCGTGGGGCAGGGGGAGGGGGACAGGGACCCGCGGGTGTCCCCCCCTGTCCCCACGTCACCCCCGGCTGGGGATGGCACAGCCAGGGGGGCCCCGGGGGACACGCAGGACCGGGGGGTGACCCTGGGGGTGCACACGCGTGTCCGGGGGGGTCACACCCGTGTCCAGGGAGGTCACACCCGTGTCCAGGGGGTTCACACGCGTGTCCGGGGGGGTCACACGTGTGTCCAGGGGGTTCACACGCGTGTCCAGGGGGGTCACACGCGTGTCCAAGGGGTTCACACGCGTGTCCAGGGGGTTCACACGCGTGTCCGGGGGGTCACACGCGTGTCGGGGGGTCACACGCGTGTCCCTTGGCCGCGGGGTCACCCGAGGACACCGTGGGGGGGGTGTGGGAGCTCCAGGAGCATCCGTGGGGCCGGTTGCCATGGGCCCCGTTGCCACGGCAACCATGGGGCCTGGTTGCTATGGAGCCGCGTTGCTAGGGGCGGCCGTGGTTCCCGTTGCTATGGTTCCCGTTGCTATGGTTCCCGTTGCTAGGCCCGGCCGCGGGTGGCGGCGCTGTGCGGGGAGGGGCGGGGCCAGCGCGGCTCAGCCCCGCCCACTGGAGGGCGTGGTGACGTCAGACGGCGGCGCGTGACGCGGGGGAAAGGGCGGAGGAAGAGGAAGAGGAAGAGGAAGGTGAGGGGGGGGGGGGGGGCGGGAAGGGGACTGGGACCAGTGAGTCCATACTGGGAGCGGGGAGCCGGTACTGGGAACGGGGAGCTCGTACTGGTGACCACTGACCCCGTACTGGGACCAGGGAGCTTGTACTGGTGACCAGTGACTCCATACTGGGACCGGGGAGCCCCTACTGGGACCGGGGAGCTCATACTGGGACCAGGGAGTCCATACTGGTGACCAGGGAGCTCGTGCTGGGACCCGGGAGCCCGTACTGGGAGCAGTGAGCTCATACTGGGACCACTGACTCCATACTGGTGACTAGTGACTCCATACTGGGACCGGGGAGCCGGTACTGGGACCAGTGAGTCCATACTGGGACCAGGGAGCTCGTACTGGGACCGGGGAGCCCGTACTGGAACTGGGGAGCTCGTACTGGGACCAGTGAGCCCATACTGGGACCGGGGAGCTCGTACTGGGACCAGTGAGCCCATACTGGGACCGGGGAGCCGATACTGGTGACCAGTGAGCTCGTACTGGGGTCGGGGAGCTCGTACTGGGACCAGTGAGCTCGTACTGGGACCGGGGAGCCCGTACTGGGAGCAGTGACCCCATACTGGTTACCACTGACCCCGTACTGGGACGGGGAACCCGTACTGGTGACCAGTGAGCTCATACTGGTGACCAGTGAGCTCATACTGGGACCAGTGAGCTCATACTGGTGACCAGTGAGCTCATACTGGGACCAATGCCCCCATACTGGTGACCAGCATCCCTATACTGGGCTGCCTGGTCCCCCCTCACCCCATACTGGGGGGGCTGCCCTCGTCCCAGTACAGACTGGGCGCCCCCCCCCCTCTCTTTGCCCCCCCAGGTCCTGACCCTCCCTGAGACTCCTCACCATGGTGAGTGGGGGGAGGGGGCACTGGGGATACTGGGGGATACTGGGGCCACCCCTGGCCGGGTGGTGACCCCTCCCCCCCCCCTTGTGACCCCCCCACTCGTGTCCCCCCCCCACTCATGTCCCCCCAGGGTGAACGCAAAGGCACCAACAAGTATTACCCCCCCGACTTCGACCCTGCCAAGGTGAGGAGGGGGCTGCACAGGGGGGTGGGGAGGGGACTGGGGGGGCTGTGGGGGCCTCCTCTGACCCCCCCCCCACTCGTGTCCCCCCCACTCGTGTGTCCCCCCCCCAGCATGGCTCCCTCAACCGGTACCACCACAGCCACCCCCTGCGGGAACGAGCCCGCAAGCTGGCCCAGGGCATCCTCATCATCAGGTGAGGGGGGG
Organism: Archilochus colubris; assembly: GCA_023079485.1. Classification (NCBI taxonomy): domain Eukaryota; kingdom Metazoa; phylum Chordata; class Aves; order Apodiformes; family Trochilidae; genus Archilochus; species Archilochus colubris. Next base: position 18,139 of record JALBCY010000297.1, on the reverse strand, counting down.
CACGGAGCCCCCCAGGACAGGGACCCCCCCTGGGTAACCCCCCCGGGACGGGGACCCCCCCTGGGTAACACCCCCAGAATGGGGACCCCCCCTGGGTAACCCCCCCTGCATCCCCCCCATCCCACCCATCACCTCCCCCCATTTGGGGACCCCCCCTAATAACCCCCCCTGCCTAGGGACCCCCCCTGGGTAACCCCCCCGGGATGGGGACCCCCCCTGGGTAACACCCCCTGCATGGGGACCCCCCCCTGGGTAACCCCCACACCTGGGGACCCCCCCTGGGTGACCCCACCCTACCTGGTGACCCCCCCCAGGTAACCCCCCCGGAATGGGGACCCCCCCCATCCCATCCCCCCCCCCATCTGGGGACCCCCCAGTAACCCCCTCCCACTTGGGGACCCCCCCATCCCATCACCTACCCTATTTGGGGACCCCCCCAATAACCCCCCCTGCCTAGAGACCCCCCCTGGGCAACCCCCCCGGGATGGGGACCCCCCCTGGTTAACCCCCCTCACCTGGGGACCCCCCCTGGGTAATCCCCCTGGGATGGGGACCCCCCCTTGGGTGACCCCCCCTGCCTGGGAACCCCCATCCCATCCCCCCCCCATCTGGGGACCCCCCCAGTATCCCCCCCACTTGGGGACCCCCCCATCCCATCACTGCCCCTGTGTGGGGACCCCCTGAGCCCCCCCCCCCTGCCCCCCAGGTTTGAGATGCCCTACAACGTCTGGTGTGAGGGCTGCAAGAACCACATCGGGATGGGTGAGTGACCCCCCCGGGACCCCCCCGGGAACCCCAAAACCCCAATGACCCCCCCGGGACCCCCAGGACACCCCCGGGACACCCCCACACCCCTCTGACCCCCCCAGGACCCCCAGAACACCCCCGGGACACCCCCACACCCCTCTGACCCCCCTGGGACCCCCCAAGCTCCCCCATATCCCCCCCAGCCCCCCCATGTCCCCCCGCCCTCCCCAGGTGTCCCCCCCAGCCCCCCACTGTTGTCCCCACATCCCCTCCCAGCCCCCCATGTCCCCTCCCAGCCCCCCCATATCCCCCCCTAACCCCCCCATGTCCCTGTGTCCCCCCCCATGTCCCCCCCAACCCCCCCCCTGTTCTCCCCCAGCCCCCCCATGTCCCCCTCCAGACCCCCCCTGTCCCCCCCAAATCCCCCCCAGCCCCCCCAGGTGTCCCCCCAGCCCCCCCACATCCCCCTGTCCCCCTCATGTCCTCCATCCCTCCCACGTCCCCCCAGCCCCCCACTGTACCTATGTCCCCCCCAGGTGTCCCCCCAGCCCCCCCCAGCCCTCCCAAGCCCCCCCATGTCCCCGTGTCCCCCCCATACCTCCCCCTGTCCCCCCCAGCCCCCCCACCTCCCCGTGCCCCCCCAGGTGTCCGGTACAACGCGGAGAAGCGCAAGGTCGGCACTTACTACACGACTCCCATCTACAGGTGGGGACCCCTCCCCCCTTAGCCCCCCTCCTCACCCAGTTTTTGGGGGGGGGTCCCTCTCCCCTCACCCCCCCCGTGTCCCCCCCCCAGGTTCCGGATGAAATGTCACCTCTGTGTCAACCACATCGAGCTCCAGACCGACCCCGCCACCTGCCAGTACCTGATCGTCAGCGGGGCCCGGCGCAAGGAGGAGCGGTGGGACATGGGGGACAACCAGCAGGTCCTGCCCACGGGTGAGGCACAGGGACACCCGTGGGGACACCCGTGGGGACATGGGGGACAACCAGCAGGTCCTGCCCACGGGTGAGGGCACAGGGACACCCGTGGGGACACCCGTGGGGACATGGGGGACAACCAGCAGGTCCTGCCCACGGGTGAGGCACAGGGACACCCGTGGGGACACCCATGGGGACAGGGAGACCCCCCAGGGACAGGGAGACCCCCAGAGAAACCACCCAGGGGACAGAGACACCCCCCAGGGACACCCCTGGGGACATGGGGGACAACCAGCAGGTCCTGCCCACGGGTGAGGGCACAGGGACACCCGTGGGGACAGGGAGACCCCCATGGGGACACCCGTGGGGACAGGGAGACCCCCTGGGGACAGGGAGACCCACTGGGGACAGGGACACCCACTGGGGACATGGGGGACAACCAGCAGGTCCTGCCCACGGGTGAGGCACAGGGACACCCGTGGGGACACCCGTGGGGACATGGGGGACAACCAGCAGGTCCTGCCCACGGGTGAGGGCACAGGGACACCCGTGGGGACACCCGTGGGGACAGGGAGACCCACTGGGGACAGAGACACCCCCCAGAGAAACCACCCAGGGGACAGGGACACCCCCCAGGGACACCGGTGGGGACAGGGACACCCCCGGGGATAGGGACACCCCTGGACATGGGGGACAACCAGCAGGTCCTGCCCACGGGTGAGGGCACAGGGACACCCGTGGGGACACCCGTGGGGACATGGGGGACAACCAGCAGGTCCTGCCCACGGGTGAGGGCACAGGGACACCCGTGGGGACACCCGTGGGGACAGGGAGACCCCCAGGGACAGGGAGACCCCCAGGCCCAGGGGACAGGGACACCCAGGGACACCCCTGGGGACATGGGGGACAACCAGCAGGTCCTGCCCACGGGTGAGGGGACAGGGACACCCGTGGGGACAGGGACACCCCCCGGGGACAGGGAGACCCACTGGGGACAGGGACACCCCCCAGAGAAACCACCCAGGGGACAGGGACACCCCCCAGGGACACCCGTGGGGACAGGGACACCCCCCGGGGACAGGGACACCCCTGGGGTCATGGGGGACAACCAGCAGGTCCTGCTCACGGGTGAGGGCACAGGGACAGGGACACCCGTGGGGACAGGGACACCCCCTGGGGACATGGGGGACAACCAGCAGGTCCTGCCCACGGGTGAGAGGACAGGGACACCCCCCAGGGACAGGGACACCCCCCAGAGAAACCACCCAGGGGGTGGGGACAGGGATACCCCCAGGGTGTCCCCGGTGTCCCCCCCTGACCCTGCTGTCCCCATTGTCACCCCCGACCCACCTGTCCCCATTGTCCCCACTGTCCCCATTGTCCCTCCCTGTCCCCCCCTGACCCCGCTGTCCCCATTGTCCTCCCATTTCCCCCCCTGACCCCCCTCTCCCCCCCTGACTCCCCTGTCCCCATTGTCCCCCCAATCCCCCTGTCCCCCCCTGTCCCCATTGTCCCCCCCATTTCCCCCCCTGTCCCCATTGTCCCCTTGTTGTTTTGTTGTTTGTTTTTGTTTTTGTTGTTGTGTTTTTTGGCCCCCCTGTCCCCCTTTGACCCCCCTGTCCCCCTGTCCCCCCTCTCCCCATTGTCCCCTCCTGACCTCCCTGTCCCCATTGTCCCCCCTGTCCCCCCTGTCCCCCCCGTCCCGGTGTCCCCAGCCCCGGAGCAGCAGGAGCGGTTGTTGGGGGACCCCATGTTCCGCCTGGAGCACGGGGTGATGGATCGGGGGGTGCTGGCCCGGGCCACCCCCTCCCTGGTGGCACTGCAGAGGGCACAGGGGGCCTGGAGGGACGACTTCGGGCTCAACAGCCGCCTGCGGCAGCGCTTCCGGGTCAGGGGCACCCCAAAAGCACCCCCACACCCAAACGGGGACCCCAAAAACCCACACACCCAAACAGGGACCCCAGAAACACCCCCACACCCAAACGGGGACCCCAAAAACACCCCCATACCCAAACGGGGACCCCAAAAACACCCCCACACCCAAACGGGGACCCCAAAACCCCCACACACACCCAAATGGGGACCCCAAAAACCCCCACACCCAAACAGGGACCCCAAAAACACCCCCACACTCAAACGGGGACCCCAAAAACCCCCACACCTAAACAGGGACCCCAAAACACCCCCACCAACCAACGGGGACCCCAAACCACCCCATCAAAACAGGGACCCCAAAAACACCCCACACCCAACGGACCCCAAAACCCCACTCCCAAACAGGGACCCAAAAACCCCCACACACACCCAAACGGGGACCCCAAAAACACCCCCACACCCAAACAGGGACCCCAAAAACCCCCACACCCAAACGGGGACCCCAAAAACACCCCCACTCCCAAATGGGGACCCCAAAAACACCCCCACACCCAAACTGACCCCAAAAACACCCTCATCAAAACAGGGACCCCAAAAACACCCCCACACCCAAATAGGGACCCCAAAAACACCCCCATCAAAACAGGGACCCCAAAAACCCCCACACCCAAACAGGGACCCCAAAAACCCCCACACACCCAAACGGGGACCCCAAAAAACCCCCTACACCCAAACGGGGACCCCAAAACCCCCCCCACACCCAAACAGGGACCCCAAAAACACCCCCACACCCAAACGGGGACCCCAAAAACCCCCACACCCAAACAGGGACCCCAAAAGCACCCCCACACCCAAACGGGGACCCCAAACCCCCCACACACACCCAAATGGGGACCCCAAAAACACCCCCATCAAAACAGGGACCCCAAAAACACCCACACCTAAACAGGGACCCCAAAAACCCCCACACCCAAACGGGGACCCCAAAAACCCCCACACCCAAACGGGGACCCCAAAAACACCCCCACACCTAAACAGGGACCCCAAAAACACCCCCATCAAAACAGAGACCCCAAAAACACCCCCATCAAAACAGGGACCCCAAAAACACCCCCACACCCAAACTGACCCCAAAAACACCCCCACTCCCAAACGGGGACCCCAAAAACACCCCCACACCAACCAGGGGACCCCCAAGTCCCCCCCACCCAACCAGGGACACCTCAAAACCCCCACCCAACCAGAGGACCCCAAAACCCCACCCACCCACCCAACCAGGGGACCCCAAATCTCACCCCACCCAAACAAGGGACCCCCCAAACCCCCTCCCTAACCCAGGGGACCCCAAATCCACCCAGATGAGAGACCCCCAACCCACTCACACCCAATTGGGAGACCCCAAATCTCCCCCCACCCAACCTGGGGACCCCAAAACCCCCCCACCCAACCTGGGGACCCCAAATCCCCCCCCACCCATCCAGAGGACCCCCAGATCCCCCCTCACCCAACCAGGGGACCCCCAGATTCCCCCCCCCCCAACCAGAGGACCCCAAACCCGCCCCCCCCCCTCCCCACTCACTCAGGGGACTCCCCACCCCCCCTCCCTTCCTCTTTTGGGGGCCCCCTCTCCCTCCCCACTCCGGGGGGGCTGAGCGACCCCCCCCCTTTTCCTTCCCCCCCAGGAGGAGAAGCAATCGCTGCGGGAGGAGGAGGAGGAGGCAGCGAGGCTGAAGGCCAAGGGGGGGCTGAGCATCCCCCTGCTGCGGGAGGAGGAGGAAGATCGGCGCTTGGCCGCGCTCCTCAGCCTCCGCACCCCCCATTGTGCGTGCGGGGGGGTCGAGGGGGGGTTTGGGGAGGGGGCTGACCCCCCTTCTTTTCCCCTGACCCCCTCCCCTTTTTCCCTGACCCCCCTTTTTCCCCCCCCCCTTCCCCGCAGCCTACGAGGAGAAGCAGCGGCTGAAACGCTCCGAGATCTCCGCCAGACCTTGGTTTTCCCCCCCCCAACAACAACAACAACACAAACCGGGGGGTGGGGGCAGCACCCCCAGACCCACGGGGGGGCGAGGGTGGCAGGGGAAGACCCCGCACCCCCCCCTCTCCTCCAGCACCCCCCCGGCTTCTGCCCCCCCGACCCCCGCCCGCTGGGGAATCGTTCGGCGCCGCTCGGGAGAGGAACCGGGGAGGGGGGGGGCGGAAAAAAGAGGGGAGACCCCCGCCCCCCAACCCCCCCCGAGGGAGGAAGAGGGGGGGGGTGACCCCCTACCCGCCCAGCCCCCCCCCCTCCCATCCCTTGTCGCCGACTATTCCGATTCCGGCTCCGACAGCCCCTGAGTTGGGGGGGGGTGGGAAGGAGCCGAACCCCCCCCCCAAGGGGCCGACCCCCCCCCCAAAAGGGCCGAACCCCCCCCAAGGGTCTGAACCCCCCCCCGAGGGGCCGAACCCCCCCCCAAGGGGCCGAACCCCCCCCCAAGGGGCAGGACCCCCAACTCCCTCCCGGCCGGGCCGGTCCCGGGGGAGGGGGGGGGTCGGGGGGGGGAGAGAGATCGCCGACCCCCCCCCTAATTTATACCCCCCCTATCGCGACATTAAACGCTCGGTGGTGACGTCACAGCCTGGTTTCGGGGACCACCCACGGTGTGGGGGGGTTGGGGGGGGGGTCCCCCGTTGGGGCTCGCGCTCGGGGTTCCCCTCCGGGATGGGGACAAAGCGGGGGGGGGGAGGGGACAGGAAGGCTCCGTGACACCTTCCGGGGCGGCCCCCGCGAGTCCGGGGCTACCACGAACCCCCCGAGGGCTACCAGGGAGTCCGGGACCACCAGGAACCCCCCCGGGACCACCTGGAGCTCCGGGACCACCAGGAACCCCCCAGGGGCTACCACGAGTCCGGGACCACCAGGAACCCCCCGGGACCACCAGGAGTCCGGGGCTACCACGAACCCCCCGTGGCCACCAGGAACCCCCCCGGGACCACCTCGAGTCTGGAACCACCAGGAACCCCCCGGGACCACCAGGAACCCCCCCGGGACCATCAGGAACCCCCCTGGGACCACCTCAAGTCCGGGACCACCAGGAACCCCCCGGGACCACCACAAGCCCGGGACCACCACGAGTCCGGGACCACCAGGAACCGTCCGGGACCACCAGGAGCCGTCCGGGACCACCAGGAACCGTCCGGGACCACTTCGACTCCGAGACCACCAGGACTCCGGCACCACCATGAACCTGGAGCGTTCTGGTAGCCCAGAGGCCACCGCCGGTAGCCCCGGCACCACCATGAACCTGGAGGGCTCTGGTAGCCCAGAGGGCGCCTCCGGTAGCCCGGTGGCCGGCGGGATCCTGGAGTCGTTCCGGTACCGTCGCGGTTCCCTGTGGATCCTGAACCAGCTCCTGCTGCCCCAGCGGGTCCGGTACCAGGAGGTGGAGGGGGTGGAGCGGGCTTGGACCGCGATCCGGAACATGGAGGTGAGGGGGGGGCGGCACCCAGAGACCCCCCCTGTCCCCAGTGCCCCCTCAGTGTCCCCAAACCCCTCCCAGTGTCCCCAAACCCCTCCCAGTATCCCCCCCCAGTGTCCCCAGCCCCCTCCCCGAACCCTTCCAGTACCCCCAGCCCACTCCCCAGTGTCCCCAAACCCTTCCCAGTGTCCCCAGTGTCCCCAAACCCCCGACAGTCTCCCCTCCCAGTGTCCCCAAACCTTCCCAGTGCCCCCAGCCCCCTCCCAGTGTCCCCAAACCCCTCTAGCGTCCCCTCCCCAGTGTTCCAAGCCCCCCTCAGTGTCCCCAGCCCCCTCCCCAGTGTCCCCAATTCCCCCACAGTGTCCCCAAACCCTCCCAGTGTCCCCAAACACCCCCAGTGTCCCCTCCCAGTGCCCCCAGTCCCCTCCCCAGTGTCCCCAGTGCCCGCAGCCCCCTCCCTAGTGTCCCCTTGCAGTGTCCCCCACAGTGTCCCCAGCCCTCTCCCCGGTGTCCCCAGTGTCCCCAGTCCCCCCCCAGTGTCCCCCAGGCCTCCCTAGTGTCCCCTCCTCAGTGTTCCAAGCCCCTCCCAGTGCCCCCAGCCCCCTCCCAGTGTCCCCAAACACCGCCAGCGTCCCCTCCCAGTGTCCGCAGCCCCCTCCCAGTGCCCCCAGCCCCTCCCATGTCCCCCAGTGCCCCCAGCCCCCTCCCCAGTGTCCCCAGCCCCCTCCCAGTGCCCCCAGTCCCCTCCCCAGTGTCCCCAAACACCCCCAGCGTCCCCTCCCAGTGCCCCCAGCCCCCTCCCAGTGTCCCCTGGCAGTGTCCCCCCCAGTGTCCCCTGTCCCCAGGTCCGGGGGGCTCCGGCCATCGCCCTGGTGGGCTGCCTGAGCCTGGCGGTGGAGCTGGCGCGGGGTGCGGGGGGCTCGGGGGGGGACCCTGGAGGGGACCCCCCCGGAGGTGACCCCAAGGAGGAGGTGGCGGCCCTGGTGGCCTTCGTGGAGCAGCGTTTGGGACACTTGGTGACAGCCAGACCCACGGCCGTCAACATGGCCCGGGAGGGACAGAGGCTGCGGGGGCTGCTGCGGGGGTGGGCACAGGAGCCAAACGTCACCCCCGGGGGGCTGCGGGAGAGGTGAGGGGACAGGGGGGGACATGGGGACACGGGGGGGACACGGGGGACACAGGGGGACACGGGACAGGGAGGGACACGGGGGACACGGGAACGTGGGACAGGGGAGGACACAGGGGAACAGGGGGGACATGGGGGGGACGGGGCACAGGGGGTACAGGGGACACAGGGGACAGGACAGGGGACACGGGACAGGGGACATGGGGGACACGGGGACACGGGGACACGGGGGCACAGGGGACACAGGGACAGGGAGGGACATGGGGGACACAGGGGACAGGAGACACGGGACAGGGGGACACGGGGGACACGGGGGGACAGGGGGCACAGGGGACACAGGGGACAGGGGGACACGGGGGACACAGGGGGACATGGGACGGGGAGACACGGGACAGGGGGACTGGGGGACAGGGGACACAGGGGGACAGGGGACATGGGGACAGGGGACACAGGGGACACGAAGGGATGGGAGGGACACGGGGGACACAGGGGAACAGGGGGGACACAGGGTCAGGGAGGGACATGGGGGACACAGGGGGACACGGGACAGGGGACACGGGGACACAGGGGGACATGGGGGACACGGGGGGACATGGGGGACAGGGGGGGAGAGGGGGGGACATGGGGGGGCATGGGGGACACGGGACAGAGGGGGACACGGGGGGACACGGGGACATGGGGACAGGGGAGGACATGGGGGACAGGGGGGGACACGGGGGACAGGGAGGACATGGGGGACATAGGGGGACATGGGGGGACACAGGGGACTCAGGGGGACACGGGGAACACGGGATGGGGGGAGAGGGAGGGACATGGGGGACAGGGGGACAAGGGGGGGACATGAAAAGAAGGAGGGGTCGGGGGGGACATGAAGGGAAGGGGGGGACACGGGGGGGACACAGGGACACGGGGGGACATGGGAGACTGGGGGACACGGGGGACAGGGGGGGACATGGGGGGAAGGGGGGAGAGGGGAGGGTACTTGGGGACAGAGGGGACATGGGGGGCTGCTGGTGTCCCCGAGGTGTCCCCGAGGTGTCCCCAAGGTGTCCCTGTCCCCCCCAGGATCATCGAGCACGTGGAGGGGCTGCTGGAGAAGGACGTTGGGGACAACGAGAGGATCGGGGCGCACGGGGCCGATGCCATCCTGTCCCGTGTCCCCCCCGGCCCTGTCACCCTCCTCACCCACTGCAACACCGGGGCCTTGGCCACCGCCGGCTACGGCACCGCCCTGGGTGGGTGACAGGGACACGGCCACCCCGGGACCCCCCCGGGACCCCTCCTCACACTGTCACCTCCCGTCCCCTCCTGTCCCTCTCCGTCCTCTCCTGTCCCCCCCCATCCCCTCCTTTCCCCCCCGTCCCTCTCTGTCCCCCTCCTGTTCCCTCCTGTCCCCTTTCTGTCCCCTCCTTTCCCCCCATGTCCCCCTCCTGTCCCCCCCTGTTCCCTCCTGTCCCCTTTCTGTCCCCTCCCTGTCCCCTCTGTCCCTCTGTCTGTCCCTAGCCATTGTCCCCTCCTGTCCCTCGCCTGTCCCCCCTCTGTCCCCTCTCTGTCCCCCTCCTGCCCCCTTTCTGTCCCCCTGTCTGTCCCCAGGCACTGTCCCCTTCCTGTCCCCTCTTTCCCCCTAACTGTCCCCTCCCTGTGCCCTCTGTCCCCAGGTACTGACCCCTCACTGTCCCCTCCCTGTCCCTTGTCCCCAGCCATTGTCCCCTCTCTGTCCCTGTGTCCCCAGGCATTGTCCCCAGGCATTGTCCCCTCTCTGTCCCTTGTCCCCAGCCATTGTCCCCTCACTGTCCCCTCCCTGTCCCTTGTCCCCAGGCATTGTCCGTGCCCTGCACTCCCGGGGCCGCCTCTCCCGGGTCCTCTTCACAGAATCCCGGCCTCACCTCCAAGGTTCTCGCCTGACGGCTCCGGAGCTCCGGGCCCTGGGGATCCCCGGGACCCTCATCCCCGACAGCGCCGCTGCCACCGCCCTCAGGGACCTGGGGGTGCAGGGTATGGGGGGACAGGGACGGGGACAGGGACAGGGGGATGGGGACAGGGACCTGGGGACAGGGATGGGGACAGGGACCTGGGGGTGCAGGGTCTGTGGGGACAGGGACGGGGACAGGGACAGGGATGGGGACAGGGACCTGGGGACAGGGACCTGGGGACAGGGATGGGGACATCAGGATGGGGACAGGGGGATGGGGAGAGGGATAAGGGGACAGGGATGGAGACCTGGGGGTGCAGGGTCTGTGGGGACAGGGACGGGGACAGGGACAGGGATGGGGACACGGGGATGGGGACAGGGACCTGGGGACCTGGGGGTGCAGGTCCTGGGGACCTGGGTGTGTGGGGACAGGGGGACAGGGATGGGGAGAGGGATGGGGACAGGGGGATGGGGACAGGGGGATGGGGACAGGGAGCTGGGGGTGCAGGGTCTGTGGGGACAGGGGTGGGGACATCAGGATGGGGACAAGGATGGGGACAGGGGAATGGGGGGACAGGGGGTGCAGGGTACTTGGGGACAGGGATGGGGACAGGGAGACAGGGATGGGGGACAGGGGGATGGGGACAGGGATGGGGGGACAGGAGGGAGAGGGAGAAGCGAGTGGTGTGGTTAGAGAGGGGTTGGGGACACGGTGTGGCAGGGCTGTCCCCTCTGACCGTGTCCCTCTGTGTCCCTGTCCCTCTGTCCCTGTTCCTTTATCCCTGTCCCCTCTGTCCCTCTTTTTCCCTCTTCCTCTATCTCTGTCCCTCTCCCTCTGTCCTTGTCCCTCTCTGTCCCTCTCCCTCTCTCCCTGTCCCCCCATCCCTCTCCCTGTCCCCTCTCTCCTTGTCCCTTTGTCCCTGTCCCCATCTCTCTGTCCCTGTGTCCCCTTTCCCCCCTCTCCCTCTGTCCCCCCATCCCCCTGTCCCCCTATCCCTCTGTCCCTGTGTCCTCATTCCCCCTCTCCCTGTCCCCCTCTCCCCCTTGTCCCTGTCCCTCTGTCCCCTCTCTCCCTGTCCCCCCCATCCCTGTCCTCCTCCCCCTCTCCCTGTCCCTGTCCCCCTGTCCTCTCTCCCTGTCCCCATGTCCCTCTGTCCCCTTGTCCCCCCATCCCTGTCCCATTCCTCTCCCCTCTCCCCCTCTCCCCTCTCTCCCTGTCCCCCCATCCCTTTCCCTGTCCCCCTGTCCCCCCATTCCTGTCCTGCTCTCCCTGTCCCCCTCCCCGTGTCCCTCTCCCTCTCCCTGTCCCTGTCGCCCTCTCCCCATCCCTCTACCCTGTCCCCTCTCTCCCTGTCCCCCTGTCCCCTCATCCCTGTCCCTGTCCCCCTCCCTGTGTCCCTGTCCCTCTCTCTCCCTGTCCCCCTGTCCCCCCATCCCTCTCCCTGTCCCCTCTCTCCCTGTCCCCATGTCCCTCTGTCCCCCTGTCCCCCCATCCCTCTCCCTGTCCCCCTCCCTGTGTCCCTGTCCCCCTGTCCCCTCTGTCCCTGTCCCCCTGTCCCCCATCTCTCTCCCTGTCCCCTCTCTCTCTGTCCCCTGTCCCCCTCCCCGTGTCCCTGTCCCTGTCCCCTCTCCCCCTGTCCCCCCATCCCTCTCCCCTGTCCCCCTCCCCGTGTCCCTGTCCCTCTCTGTCCCTGTCCCCCTGTCCCCCTGTCCCCTCCCTGTCCCCCCTTTCCTGTCCCCATCCCTCGCCCTTGTCCCCTCCCCCTGCTCTCCCTGTCCCCCATCCCTCTCCCCTGTCCCTGTCCTCTCTCTCCCTGTCCCCCCATCCCTGTCCCGTCCCCTGTCCCCCTCCCTGTGTCCCTGTCCCTGTCCTCTCTCTCCCTGTCCCCCTGTCCCCTCCCTGTCCCCTCCCTGTCCCCTCCCTGTCCTCTCCCTGTCCCCTCCTCCTCCTGTCCCTGTCCCTTCCCTGTCCCCTCTGTCCCTGTCCCCTGTCCCTCTGTCCCCCTGTGTCCCTGTCCCTGTCCCCTCTCTCTCTGTCCCTCTCTCTCCCTGTCCCGTCCTGTCCCCTCTCCCCTGTCCCCATGTCCCTCTGTCCCTGTCCCCCCATCCCTGTCCCCCTCTCCCTCTCCCTGTCCCTCTCTCTCTCGTCCTTGTCCTCCCTTCCCTGTCCCTGTCCCCTGTCCTGTCCATCCCTGTCCCCTCTCTCCCTGTCCCCATGTCCCTCTGTCCCCCTGTCCCCCCATCCCTGTCCCCCTCTCCCTCTCCCTGTCCCCCCATCCCTGTCCCCCCATCCCTGTCCCTGTCCCCCTATCCCTGTCCCTGTCCCCCTGTCCCCTGTCCCCGTGTCCCTGTCCCTGTCCCAGCCGTGGTGGTGGGTGCTGACCGTGTGGCGGCCAACGGGGACACAGCCAACAAGATTGGGACGTTCCAGGTGGCGGTGGCCGCGGGGTACCTGGGGGTCCCCTTCTTCGTGGCCGCCCCCAGCTCCTCCTGTGACCTCAGCCTGGCCCGGGGCTCCCAGATCCCCATCGAGCAGCGCCCGGCACACGAGCTCACCCAGCTGGGGGGGCTCTGCCTCGCACCCCCCGGTGGGTCCTGGGGGGTCCTGGGGGGTCCTGGGTGGGTCCTGGGGGCCCCAGGGGGTGGGGGTGTGGGTTGGTGGGGGTTGGGGTTGGGGCAGGGTCGGCGGGGGTCTGGGGGGGGGGGTCCTGGGGGGTGGCAGAGGGGTCCTGGGGGGGTCCTGGGGGGTGCTGGGTGGGTCCTGGGGTCCCCAGAGGGGTCACAGGGGTCCCCAAGGGGGTCACAGGGGGTCTGGGGGGATGCTGGGGGGTCCTGGGGGGGTGGCAGATGGGTCCTGGGGGGGTGTTGGGGGCCCCAGGGGGGTCACAGGGCTCCTGGGGGGGTGTTGGGGGGTGGCAGAGGGGTCCTGGGGGGTGGCATGGCCCCTAAGTGGGTGCTGGGGTCCCCAGAGGGGTCACAGGGGTCCCCAAGGGGGTCACAGGGGGCCTGGGGGGGGTGTTGGGGCCCCCCAGAGGAGTATTTGGGGTCCTGGGGAGGTGACAGAGGGGTCCTGGGGGGGTGGCATGGCACCTGGGGGGGTCCTGGGTGTGCTGGGTGGTCTTGGGGGGGTGGCAGAGGGGGCCCTAGGTGGGTGCTGGGGGGTCCTGGGTGGGTCCTGGGGTCCCCAGAGGGGTCACAGGGGGCCTGGGGGGTGTTGGGGGTCCTGGGGGGTGTTGGGGGTCCTGGGGGGGTACTGGGGACCCCCAGGGGGGGTATTGGGGAGGCCTGGGGGGGTCTTGGGGGGGTGGCAGAGGGGTCCTGATTGGGTCCTGGGGGCCCCAAGGGGGTCACAGGGGGTCTAGGGGGGTGTTGGGTGCCCCCAGGGGGGTATTTGGGGTCCTGGGGAGGTGACAGAGGGGTCGTGGGGGGTGGCATGGCCCCTAAGTGGGTGCTGGGGGGTCCTGGGGGGTCCTGGGGATCCCCATGGGGGTATTGAGGGTCCTGGGGGGGGTGGCAGAGGGGTCCTAGAGGGGTGCTTGGGGGTCCCCAGGGGGTATTGGGGGGTCCGGGGGGGTATTGTCTGTCCTGGGGGGGTGACAGAGGGGTGGGGGGGGTCCTGGGTGGGTGCTGGGGTCCCTGGGGGGGTATTGGGGGGTCCTTGGGGGGTGACAGAGGGGTCCTGGGTGGGTCCTGGGGGGTGCTGGGGTCCCCAAGAGGATATTGGGGGGTCCTGGGGGGGTCAGGGCTCCCCACGGGGGTCGCTGCGGGGCTGGGGGGGTCTCTGGGGGGGTCTCTGGGGTGGGTTCTGACCTGACCCCCCCCCTTTTGCCCCCCCCCCAGACACTGACGTTTGGAACCCCGCTTTTGACGTGACGCCCCACGAGCTCATCACGGGTGGGATCGTCACCGAGTTCGGGGTCTTCGCCCCCGGGGAGCTCCGGGGGGCGCTGGAGGAGCGGGGGGCGGGGGGGGGTCCTGGGGAGGGGGCGGGGGGCGGCACTTCCGCCTCCAGTAGCCCATAATCCCTTGCGGCAGCGGCGGCGGCGCTTCCGCCTCAATACAGCCCTGCGGCCACTTCCGCCTCGTTGTATCCCAGGAGGCTTTGCGCTCCGCTTTACTTCCGCCTCCTTATATCCCGGCGTCGATCACGTGACTTCCGGCCTGGCTGGATCCCGGAAGTGGCGGAAATGGCGCAGGGAAAACCCAAAATCGCGGCGAAAAAACCCAAAGCGGCGGCGGGGGGGGCGCGGGGGGGGCGGGGGCTGCGGAAAGGAGGTGAAGGGGGAGGGGGGGGAACGGGGGGGGCGGCTCTGGGGGGGGGGGGGAGGGGGAATAACGGGAGGGGGCGGGAGCGGGGGCGGGGGCAGAGGGGGGGCTGGGGGGGCCCGGGGGGGTTATTGGGGTCTGGGGGGGATCCCTGGGGTGGGAGGGGGTCACAGAGGGGCTGGGGGGGCTCATAGGGGGTCTTGGGGGGGTCACTGGAGGTTTGGGGGGATCCCTGGGGGTCTGGGAGGTCACAGGGGGTTTTGGGGGGGGGTCAGAGGGGGTTTGGGGGGGATCCCTGAGGTCTGGGGGGGCTTTGGGCGTTTGGGGGTCTGGGGCCAGGAGGTCTGGGGTCACAGGAATTTGGGGGTTACGGGGGTCTGGGATCCCTGGGGTGTGGGGGGGTCATAGAGGGGCTGGGGGGGCAGGGGGTCTTGGGGGTCACTGGAGGTTTGGGGGTCCCTGGGCTGGGGGTCACAGGGGGTTTTGGGGGGGGGAGGGGGTTGGGGGTTATTGGGGTCTGGGGAGCCCTGAGGTCTGGGGGCCATGGGGAGTTTGGGGTCTGGGGGTTCTCTGTTGGTCTTGGGGGGAAGCCCTGAGGTCTGGGGGGGCTCATGGGGGGCTGGGGGGGGTCAGAGGGGGTTTGGGGGGGGTTATTGGGGTCTGGGGGGGCTTTGGGCGTTTGGAGGGGTCTGGGGGGCTCTAAGGGGGTCTGGGAGGGTTATGGGGGTCTTGGGGGGGGGGGTCCCTGGGGGTCTGGGGGGGATCCCTGGGGTCTAGGGGGGTTATGGAGGTCTGGGGGGGTCACAGGGGGTTTGGGGAGGGGGTCTGGGGGGGTTTCCTTAGGTCTGGGGGGGCTTTGGGCGTTTGGAGGGGTCTGGGGGGGATCCCTGGGGTGTTGGGGGGGGGGGTCTGGGGGGCTCTAAGGAGATCTGGGGGTCACAGGGATTGGGGGTTATGTCTGCGGCTCATGGGGGCCTGGGGGTCACAGGGATTTGGGGGGGGTTGGGGGATCCGGGGTCTGGGGCCTGGGGCCGGGGGGTCTTGGGAGGGTGTCCTGGGGGTCTGAGGGGGATCCCTGGGGTCTGGGGGTCACTGGGGGTTGGGGGCTATGGGGGTCTTGGGGGATCCTGGGCTGGGGGTCACTGGGGTCTGGGGGTGCTTTGGGCGCTTGGGGGGGTCTAAGGGGGTCTGGGAGGGTTATGGGGGTTTTGCGGGGGGGTCACTGGAGGTTTGGGGGGGTCCCTGGGGTCTGGGGGGGTTATTGGGGTCTGGGGGGAGCCTGAGGGGGCTCATGGGGAGTTTGGGGGGGTCTTGGGGGTTCTCTGGTGGTTTGGGGGGGATCCCTGAGGTCTGGGGGGGGTCACAGGGGGGTTATGGGGGTCTGGGGGGGCTCATGGGGGGCCTGGGGGGGGTCACAAGGGATCTGGGGAGATCCCTGGGGTCTGGGGGGGTCCCTGGGGGTCTGGGGGGGCTACGGGGGTCTTGGGGAGGATCCGTGAGGTTTGGGGGGGTCAAAGGGGTCTGGGGGGATTGGGGAGTTCCTGGGGGGGTCCCTGGGGGTCTGGGGGCGTTCCCTGAGGATCAAGGCTGGGGAGGGGGTCACGAAGTTGGGGGGGGGGCTTCACCTTCTCCCCCCACCCCCCTTCCCCCCCCAGGCAGAGCCATCGCCCCCAAGAAGCAGCGGCTGATCCAGCAGCAAAGGCTGAAGAAGGTGCAGGGGGGGAGGGGTCCTGGGGGGGTCCTGGGATCGGGGGGGTCCTGGGGGGGTCGTGGGACTTGGGGGGGGTCTGACGGGGGGGTCCTGACCCCTCTGACCCCTCTGACCCCCCCGTTCCCTCCCCCCAGCGCCTCGAGGTCGGGATCCGGCTCCGCATCGAGGCCGAGGCCGCGCAGCGAGCGGGGACCCTGCCCAGGACCCCCCCCCAGAGACCCCCCCAGAGACCCCCCAAGAAACAACGCTGAGGCCCCTCCCCCACCCAAACCCCCCCACTCGAGACCCCCCGTGGGCTTCAGAGCCCCCCCCAAAACCACCCGGGAAGGGAATTGCTCAATAAAAAGGTTTTTATTCCCAAAACGGGGCTGCTGGGGGGGGGGGTGATGACGTCACAAGGGGGGGGGGGTGTCCCGAGTGGGTTCGTGGGGTCCCGGGTGGGGGTTTGGGGGTCCTGGTGACGTCACAGTGAAGGTTGAGGGGGGAGAGGGGATCCTGGGGGGGTCCGTGGGAGTGGGGAAGAGGGGGGGGGGAGGTCCCGAGGGGGTTTGGGGGGGGCTGTGACGTCATAAGGGTGCAGGGGGATCCTGGGTTGGTGAGGGGGGGGTCCCGGTGACGTCACGATGACGCTGGGAGGGGGAGGGGAAAGGGGGGGGGGGGGGAATCCCGGGGGGCTCTGTGGGAGTGGGGGTGTCCCGGGTGGGGTTTGGGGGGGGCTGTGACGTCACAGGGGTGTGTGGGGGGATCCCCTTAATGAGGGGGGGGGGGTGTCCCGGGGTCCCTGTGACGTCACGGTGATTCGAGGGGGGGGGGGGATGGGTTTGGGCTCCTGGTGCTGCCGGTGGGGGGCTGTGACGTCACAGGGGTAGGATCCCGGGGTTGGGGGGAGGGTCCCGATGACGTCACAGGAAGGCTTGGGGGTGGGGAATCCCGGTGGGGTCGGTGGGAGTGGGCGGGGGATCCCGGGTGGGGTTTGGGGGGGGCTGTGACGTCACAGGGGTGGGGGGGGATCCCCTTAATGAGGGGAGGGGCATCCCGGGGTTGGGGGGGGTCCCTGTGACGTCACGATGACGCAGAGCGCGCGCTCCGCTCCCTTTTTTCCCCGTTTTTTCTTTTTTATGAATGAGCCCGCGTGGCCCCGCCCCCTCCGCGCTGATTGGCTGCGCGCTCCGCATGACTGACACCTCCCCCCGCGCTTCTCCACCAATCACCTCCCGGCTGGGGGCGTGTCCCGCGCTCTGATTGGCCGCCGCTTTCCCACGGCCCTTAAAGGCGCCGCGTGGGGATTTCTATGAGTGGGGGGGGGGGGGACACGTGGGCAAAATCCCCTCCCCCAACGTTTAGGGCGTGGCCTGAGTGGGTGTGGCCTCAAGCCCCGCCCCCTCCCTTCCCCTCCCCTCCCCCCCCTGTGACGTCAGGGAAATTCCCTGCGCGCGCGGGGTTATTTTGGGAAACAAAACAGGGAAAAGGGGCGGGGCCTCGCCCCTCCCCCACCCCAAACACAGATTTCCCGCCACGAGGCCCCGGGGGGGCCCCTCCCCCCCCCCCCACATCACCCCCCGACCCCGGGGACCCCCCCACGGCTCCATCTGGGGGGACCCCGAACTCCCCCACACACCCCGGGGGGGTTTTGGGGATCCCCCGTGGGGCAGGGGGGGAAAACCCCACGGGAGACCCCACGGGGAGGGTGTGGGGGGGGGTTGGGGGGGTTTAGGGGGTTCTGGGGGGGGTTTTGGGGTGCCAAAGGGGTTTGGGGGCTCTGGGGGGAGGAGTTTGGGGTCTTGGAGGGATTTGGGGGTTTTAGGGGGGGTTTAGGGGGTCCCGGGGGGGTTTTGGGGTTCTGGGAGGGATTTGGGGGTCCGGGGGGGGGTTTGGGGTCTCAAAGGGATTTTGGGGGTTCTGGGGGAGGATTTTGGGGGGGTCCCGGGGGTCCTGAGGGAGACTTTGGGGGTCCAGGGGGGGACTTTGGGGGTCCCGAATGGTTCTGGGGCTCCAAAGAGGGATTTGGGGGTCCCGGGGGGGTATTTTGGGGTCTGGGGGAGTTTTAGGGGTTCCAGGGGGGGGATTTTGGGGGTCCAGGGGGGATTTTAGGGGATTTTGGGGATCTCAGTGTTGAGTTTTAGGGGTTTG